>VOQK01010807.1:58127-78075 GCA_015052645.1 Benitochromis conjunctus | reverse complement strand
GAAACCTAAAAATTACAAGCCTATAAACCAGGAAATGCCTACAGTCACGCACACGTACATTTCATATAACAAACATCCATTATGTTTCCATGTTGTGGAATGCTTTGATGACTCTGGAATCAGCTGTTCCCATTTAGCTCATTCTAAATAACTGTTGTTCCTGGAGCTGCGTTACGTACGGAGTCATGTGACGTGTCTACGTGGGCGTGTGATGAGTGCAAAGCCAGTTCCTTTCTGCGGGTTAATGTTTTGTGTGCCTGTCACACTTGCGCTAAACTCAACCCGCAACAACCTGCGACTGGGGTTCTGTTAATGAGTGCCAAACTTCCATGCTGATTTAAATGACGAAAAGCATATTTTCTCTAAGGCAGTACAAGGAAAAAATGCAAAGTCACGGTGAGCTATGAGCTATAATTTCGTCAACAGCCGCATGCCATTACAATTTATTAAAAGAAATGACTTCAAGACTGGATTGATAGAGCCAGCATAAGTGTTGTTTCTTTTAGCTCAGTAGTCTTTGATAGAGGCAATGCAATGAAATAATTTATCTCATTATATTTTAAATCTTCATTTTATTGCCGTTTACTTTTCCTTGAGGTGCCCGGGCCTTTTTTGTAAACATCTTTGCTACTGTAGAGGCTGACAAATAGACATAAATATTTATTACCTCTTCAACCCATGCTATGACAGCTTTGGGCCATAGTGTGAAGGACAAAGGCAAACAGTGGGTTTAGTCTCTGCTGGCCTCACTTTTGCCTTCTGTTACCTAGCTGTTGTTTTAACAGGCTGGTTCACATAAAGGGCTGTAGTGAACTTCTGAAACTGCTCTGAGCACCGTAGTGCAGGCCAAGGCAGAGGACATTTCCAGAGTCTCTTTTGATACTATGCTATAAATGACAATTTTTTAAAAATTATTTTCTTTATTACCTCTCTAATATGTGCTTTGACCTTTTTATAGGACAACATCAATGTGGATGAAGCTGCACGATTCCTGGTAGAGAACATCTTGGCTAACGACAAAGGTTTGCCATATGAGGAGAGCAATGGAGACCGGATCAAACTGGACCAGGAGAGTGTGGCTGCTGAGAGCAAGTCAGGCTGCTGCTAACACTCAATCCATTTACATTAGCCTCCCTTTGGCACCCATCCAGCCTGTGGCTCCTGCTCTCTATTGCAGCGTTGGAGAGGAATATTTTTTTTTTGTGAGTGGTCAAAACTCCAGGAACTTCTCTCTTCACTGATGCCCATTTGACCTCTGTATCCATAGTTTTTACACAGATACACTTTATTTAGATTTCCTTAACTGCTCCCCCTCTTGTATCTACATGACTCTTTCAGGATCTTTGGTGCTGTCTTCATGTTACGGTGCATTTCACCACCAACAACAAACCTCGCCTCACTCGCTCACCCCTTGTTGATCTGACAGCCTCTGAAGGCTCAACACTGTATCACACTGAAGAAGGGTTCAAACTAAGCAGAACTCTGAGAAACCCCAGCTCTAAAATAACCTGTAGCCTTTGAAATTCTGTATGTTTTTTCTTTGCTGTACTTTCTCTCAGCGTCCTTCTGTTTATTTTCGTCACCCAGCAACAAAAAAAGTGTCTCAGAACCAACAGAAGTGGACATTAATGGCCCTTAATTTTTCATCTTCCAGCAGCAAGCCACGTTTGTGTCTGTAGCTTTCCTCTATTTTTGACTACCATGTAAAAAAGCACGTAAATGGGCATCTTAGTTAAGTATTATCTTATTAGAAATGTGTTGTCTTAATGCCATATTTTCTCTAAAAGTGCCTTAGTTGATTTATATTTTAATGAGGAAATGGATCACGCATTTACTTTACACACGAGTATATAACTGGACAATGAAGTATTTCAGTAATAAGAGCAATAATAAAAATGTTAATGATGGTACTAAATGAGACAATAGGAAACCTTTCTTTGATTGTCTCTCCACTAGTATGATAGTATGTTCATGTATGTTCCAGTATGCATTTTTAAATTGTGTTGGATTATGCGTTGTATAACTTTGGAATTTGTGAAAAGCAGAAACAGACTACAGGGACTACACTCAGTTGTCTTTTTGGATGCTAATCTATTGAACTGTTCAGATGAAATGCGAAGGATCTTTTTTTTTTAAAAACATGTTAACGTGTAGAAATACTTAAAAAAACAAACAAAAAAGAACCCTCAAGACCAAAACTAGAATAAACATTTGAACAGGTTTGTGCTATCCACGTGTGATTAACTTGTCTGCTCAACACTATGAAATTGATTAAATGTGTTTATCTGAACTGTATACAAATATAACACAAAAAAACCCCCACTGTGGCAGTGTACAGAACCAATCATTTACTACCTTTTAATCAATCATGTTGTGTAATCTGCTGATTGTGTGAATTAGTAAAGGTATTCTGCTCCATATACCTAAAGGATTGTAGCAGTATAACTATTCCTGATTATATTAATACCCTGCTTTTTCTGGCATGTAGAAATTCAAGCATGGCTGAGCTGGGATTATTCTCCTAGTAACAAATTTCTTATTAGCATTTTGAACAAGCACTAATGCTAATGCTTGTGAGGACTTGGATCTCTTAATAGGAAATTCACACTGCAATTGTTGATCAGAAGTGCTTTATTAACACTAATATTGAGAACTATATACACCACATTTTAGAAAACACTATACCCATTGTGTTAAGCTTACCTTGCTGTAATTCAAAGCACTGAGGACTATGTTTGAAGCTGCATTTGTGAAAACTACAACACATGTCTGTGTGTGTGCGTGTGTGTGCAGGGTGCTACATGTGACTCCACTCAAGAAACGGTGTGTGATAGTCATCAGACAGGATTCTCTCACCACTAGAGCTTGTGCTCTTCCACACATCTAGCACAGAGATCTTCCAGTTCTTAAGTCTACAAGCACGAGTTAAAGTTTTTTAAATTGCTGGTACTCCAGTCTGCTTCAGCTTATTAAACTCTGCCGCGTATTCTGAGTCTGCATTTTTTGGTGGTAATGCTTTGAATTTCATTCTATATTACGAAATAATAATATATTTAATATTATACCGCTTTTCTGTGGTAGATGTGATTTCCACATGTAGATGTGCTTAAAATTTAAATCTGTCCATCCTTCACCATAGCAACAAGAGACGCAACTGTTCAAGGCCTCGCCCACGTTACAGCTCGGTTGCATAGCAACGCATAAACTTTCAAGAGAAGTGTGACAGAGAGAGAGCGACAGAGGTTGATAAACAAAGGCCTCCTCTAGAGGCTCCTTCTCTTATTCCTTACTATGGCAGATGCATCTTTGCCACTATAATGTCCAAGGCACATGCAAAGAAAAAGGAGTCATCTTCCAGTAAAGTGTCTTTATCCGACCGGCAGACGGAGTAAGTTCGGTATAATCAAAGGAGAGACATAGTTAGCTTTAGCGTTAGCTACCATTAAGCCACTTAAGAAGAGATGTTCTTTAGTAATTACCGTACAGTATTTCTTTCGCTGTGTGAGGGTAAAAGGTTGGGTGGTTGGGTTTAAATAATAAATCTTGGAGCTGGTTGACTTGTTTAAAACTGGTACAGAACAAATGAAGTGTGTCATAATTTCAGAGCAGCGTCTCTAGCAGCCACTTCCTCTGAGAGCCTGGGAGGTGTGGGGAAACACAGAGTCCCCATTTGGCCCGAGTGGAATGATGCAGAAGTCAACAGGGAAAAATGGGACTCAAACAGAGGTCCTGAAGATGGCAAGGCAACCAGGAGTCCTAGTGCTGTAAATATAGAGAGGACAATATTTATATTTTTAAAATAATCAGTTAATTTATCATTACTAAAACTACCCTGTAAAGAATATGTAATATGTGTAGCTAGGGTTACATAAATTGTAAAATTGTGTTCATTTATGGTTTCTGTACTTTGCATTCACTGTTTCTTTTTGTATGCAGCCGTTCTTTGAAGATCCCGAAGGAAAGCTTCTTCTGCCTTCATGTTTGAAAGTTCACACCTGGAAGCGCCCAGGAGAGTTTATTGTTGACAAGGTAACCTTCATGCTTCTGTTTCCTGCCCGCCTCGATATTGCACTGATGACTGCTGTTATACAAAAGGGCTTTGCACCTAGACATCGGCAGTTCATTTTCATGTTATACCTGGCATGAAATTTTAAGACAGTACCTACTTCATTTAGCCTTTTGCGGCCGTTTGTCTTTATTGGACCCTTTCTAGGTTACAGGATAAATCTACTAATAAAAAGGGCAGGCTAAACCTGTTTTAACTTTCTGTGTTTCTTTGCCACACAGTGTGAAATGTAGTTAAGGAAACACACTCTCTAGTCACCTCCAATGAAGTTTTAATTGCATCACTCCACTCTTCTGTTACCCCCTTCTTAGTGCAGTATTGAGCAATTACTGCAGGCTTCCTGTTTTTTGAATTAGTCCTTGCCAGGTCACATGCTGCCTTTTCACTCAAGATGTCAAAATCATTTAATTAATTTCATAAAAGAGGAGCACAGGCGAATCACAAAAGCCATCAGCCATGCAGATGGAGGCAGCAGCTCTTCTACAGCATTCTGTCTTCAGTCTGTTCCCACAGACAGTATTACTGGGTTAGCAACATTGTTTTTGGATATGGTTTAAATTTGGTTCTTGCTTAGAGTTGCTTGCAGTTGTACAAAACAAATTTTTTATCTTGCAGCCTGCCTCATAGTCAGCTGACCCATTTATCCATATTTAATTAGTAACATGGTAGAATCTATTAACTTGGTTGTCAAATATTCAGTGCAGACACAGTTCTGGGAGTGTCACGGTAAGGTTATACCAGTTTAGGCCCTGGGTTGAGCTGACTGTGAAGGTCCCTTATTCTTGTGTACTTTAAATTGGTGACCTTTGACAGCAGTATTGTAAACACTTTATCCTAAGTGCAGCTTTTTTGTGAGTTTTCTGTGAAGATACTCAGGTGAATAAATGTCTTTTTGAATTTACCTACAGTGAAAACAATATTTTGTTTTATTTCAGGCTCCCACTGTTGTTGACAATCAAATGACATTTGACCTAGTCTCCCCCAATTGTCATCTGCTTTGTAGTGAGGTTAGTATTCAATATTTGTTTTCTACTTTGCACTGACTTGTTGTTAGCCGTCATCCATCAGTGCTCGGATAGTCTAATTCCGACATCACTCTGTCAGCAGAGTGATGTCTGACTGACAGAAACAAATTACATGGGAGAAAATGTAATGCCCAAATGATGCCCAGATGTAGATGTTTTTTTCTTCTCTCTTCTCCATCCCGTTTCTACTCCATGTTCCATGAAGCTGATGAGGTGGATTGTCAGCGAGATCCACATTGTTTGGATGCTGTTTAACTGCACAGCTACAGAGCGCGGGGGATGGAGACCTTGGGGGCACATCTACTCGATGTGTAAGGTGGTGAAAGGTCATGTGCCACTTTTCAACAGCTATGGCAAATACATGGTCAGACTTTACTGCATGGTAAGGATGCATAAATGCAAACACATTCTCAGACATAGCTATGGTTCGGAAGAAGCCCATGTTACTAGTTCTCCTTTACAGTGAGAATTGCTTTGGTTAGAAGTTTACGCAGAAATGCAGAACATGGAGAGAAACTTGAAACTAGAAAATTCTCCCATCACTACTTAGGAAATCGCAGGTTTACAGCAACTGTTTGTTAATGAATCTTTTTTTAAATAGGTGTAGCTGGATGGTAAAAAAATTGCATTCCATTCTTCAACAGACCTCAGGATGTAGCACATGAGTAGGGAGTGGTAACGGACTGATGGGGGATGTAGGGGGGGAAGGGATGAGAAAGCCTTATCCTCTCAGAGCTCAAATCAATCAGTCTCGCTGCTGTGCCAAAAGTAGCTGGGCTTCATACATTGCCTGATGAATAGATAAGGCTTAACAGGAGTCAGCTGCTTCTCACAGAGCAAAGCTCAAGTTTGATAACTACACTTAGTAAAACCCTGAGAGCGGGCACAGCCTGTGAGGATATTTTGCACGATAGCGTCGTTCAGTTGGATTATGCGTAAGTGTAACGACTTCACAGGTTTAAAAACATCATCGCACAAGAACACAGGCTGAGAGCTCGCCGTAGAATCTCTGTATGGCAGACACTGCATCTTTGTCTTTTCAGAGGGAGAGACGATTTGGGTCAACGAGAGAGTGAAAAAGACAGAGTGATATTATTCTGTGACTGTGACACTGTGATTCTTGCCTTGACAAACAAGAATGACATGGTTGTAGGCAGCCGTCCCCGTGCCAACCATAGCACGCTAGCAGATGGTTGTTGAGATGGCATTAAGCACCCAGCCCCCATCACCCTCTTCCCATTTCCTTCTCTGTTTTCCCTTAGAAGCTGCTCATGTGATTCTTTGTGGTTCTGCACCTATATTTTTCATGAATAATGTCTTCACACCGTATGAATCCTGTCAACATTGCGTTCCCATTCCTGCTTTTCTTGAGCTCTCCTATAATTTCCCCAATTGTACTGTATTTTCATCCATCGGTCCTTCTCTGGGCATCGGCTTGACGAGAAAAGGGTAGAGCAAGTGAGAAATGGTATATTCGTTCGACCTCTGTGTGGGTTTGCATTGCTTGGGTACACTGTGGTGATAGATAAGGAGAGCCGCTGATGTGATTTTTACCTGCTTTGCTGCTTTTCCTTACAAGCAGCATGAAACTCCCTCAGATGGCCTCCAGATAGACCGCAACACAGAAAATGGCTTAAGACACAAGCATAATGGTGGCAAATGCTAGGAGAAATGTGGGACAGCAATACCAAAAGGCTGTCCTATCCTAAGATGCAACCCCAATTCTGAAAAAGTTGTGACTACCGTATAAAATAACAAAAATAATCTGCCAGATAATCCCCCAAACAACACAAATCAATGGTTTAGCCCTCTTATTTGAGGAGTACTCATTGTTACGTCATTTCTTTTTCACTGTCTTTTCCTTCCTTCTTGCTTTTTTCAGGGTTGTTGGAGGAAGATATTAGTGGATGATTTTATGCCATTTGATGAGGACAATAACCTGCTTCTCCCTGCCTCTACCTGTCAGTCAGAGTTATGGCCAATGCTGCTGGCTAAAGCTCTAATTAAAGTGGCAAACACAAAGTGAGTTAACATATGTTCAGACAGAAACTTTATAAGTATTTTAGTACTACCCCAAGGAGGTGGGGAAATAATTTATAATCCTAATATAATGCTGCTTTAGAACAGACCTTGGGTTTTTTGTAAGTAGCAGCGAATAAGGCCACTGTAAAAATACATCACACAGTATGCACCCCAAGACTGTACACTAAACCTGCTTTACTTCAGCAGGGTTACTTCTCAGTGCTAATTTATTTAATTTACTTTAATAAATATATATGGTGATAAACTATATATGCATGAAAAATGGAGCGAGTCATTAAATTTGCTCTTGTGCATTGTAGATTTTTATAATGTTTCCCATTTTCACTGGTTTCAGGACGTTAATCCCTAAGCTGGCAAACATATGTGTATTGAACACATTTGTTGAAACAATTTGAAGCTTACACACATGCAAAAGAACCCCCGCGGAGTGCCATTTGCTGACTTGGCTGCACCTTCCCATGACTTACATTTGCCATGGGTATAATTTGACGGTGTAATTTGGTGGCAGATAGACAATGTTCATGCCTCTGATGGGGCTGTTCTGTTGTCTCTAGAAGGTCAAGACATAAATGCTTCTGCTAGGGCAGGAAATAAAGGTGTCTTCCTCACAATAATAATAATGTATTATATTAAATCCTAACTAACCTGTTTAGATGTTTGCCACTGCTTTTCAAAAAAAGCATTTGTCATTTTTTTTGTAAAAAGGTGAAATTGAGGGCTCTTTCACTTTGGTGCTGAGCAGCATATTTGGCTGTATAACAGACTGTGACATTACCATTTAAGTTTTATGGATTTTACTTATTCGAACACTGTATGAATGTGGACTAGATGTGGACGTCATAAAATCCCAAAAGGACCAATTACAGCAAGGGCAGCTGTCTGTTGCAAGCGAAAATTGTGTGGAAAGGATACTTAATGTAGACATTCTTACACACACACACGCACACACACACACCTCAGAATCATTTGAGCAGTAACAAGGTTTACCAACTAACACAAATTCAAAAATGCTGAATGTAGCCTGAACCTAAATTCTCGATATTATTGATATGTAGTTAAAAAAAAAAACCTATACAATAAAAATGCCCAGGTCAGGATAATGCCTTACAGGTTTATTGACTTGTGACTCTTAGAATACTACTAGGTATCAATGACCTTTGTAGTCCTATTTGATGTAATTCAAAAGTATGATCGAAATTTAAGTACACAATCTAAACAGACAGTCTTTACTATTTTTTAAAACAGAAAAAGACATTCAATATTTCTTCTCAGTTAACAGCATTTTCATGATTTATCCACCCTATCACCAATCATATTAAACACTTATTTCCTGTGTTGAAACCATCACCTCACATGATCTGGATGAGAGCAGTGCCAGTACTAAAAATGGTGGCTTGAGTAGTGTATTTGGTTTGTTGCATATCTTGAACAAAGGGAAAAAAAATGTTCTTATGTGTTTGTTTCTCAGTTTGTCAGATGTCTGCGGGGGGATGGGTGAGTTCACATTTATCCACACCCTCACCAGCTGGATTCCAGAAACCCGTCCTATAAAGTAAGGACTTAAATGGTTAACGATACTTTTCGATCTACAGTATGATATCCGCTTTGCATGTTCTATATCTCTTTCTGTTCAATAAATTATACACTGATGCGATGCTTCATTAGTACATCTGTTCAACTGCTCATTAACGCAAACATGTCAGCCAATCACATGGCAGCAACTCAGTGCATTTACGCATGTAGATATGGTCATGATGACCTGATTTAGCTCAAAATGAGCATCAGAATGAGGAAGAAAGGTTATTTAAGTGACTTTGAACGTGGCATATTTGTTGGTGCCAAATGAGCCGGTCTAAGTACTTCAAAAACTGCTGAACTACTGGAAGTTTCCCACACACAACAGCCTATCTGAGTATTGCTGTTGACTACATCAATGACTTTATGTCCACAGTGTTCCCATCTTCTGCTTCCAGCAGGATAATGTGGCATAACACAAACCCAAAATCATCTCAAACTGGTTTTGTGAACATGACAGTCAGTTCAGCTCACCCCAATGGCCTCCGCAGTCGCCAGATGTCAATAGATCCAAAAGAGCACCTTTGGGAGTGTGGTCGAAATGGAGATTCAGATCATGGATGAGCAGCCAGTAAATCTTCAGCAACTGTGTGATGCTGTGATGTCAATAGCAAAATCTCAGAGGAATGTTTGAAGGCAATCGGGGAATCCAGTACTGGCAAAGTGTACTAATAAGTTATCCAGTGGATGTACATGGAATATATGTTGCGCTTACTGTGTGTCTTTGTTAACAGGACTGATATTTTTTATGTTTTTATATCGTTTAAGCGCTATGGCAAAATAATGCAGAAAATTGCATCTGTCCTCAGAGATGGAGGGAGATATGTTGTATACTGGAGGGAGAGTAATTTCAGTGTAGAACTGCAGCTCATCAGCGACAAAGCCTTAATGGGACAACGGTATTTGGTGGTGGAGCCAGAGAGTGTTATTCTCTGTAGCTCAGCAGGTTAGCTGTTGTTAGTGGGTCGCCTGGGGAATCTTATCAACACGTACAATAAATGAGCATGACATTTGCTTGTGTTTCAGACTGATTAATGACACATGAAGTTGTAGTTACTTATGCACTTGCTCACACAGGATCTGATACATCTCAGTTACTGCAAGGTAGAAGTTCTGAAAACATAAACAGTAAATAAATAAATCATTATGTTAAATGTTATGTGACACTGTAAAGGACCCCCAGGATGCTTCTTTCTTTTGTTTATAATATTCAATTAGATTGCTGAACACAGAGAGGCATGTTTTGAGGTGTTTGATTGTCAAAAACCCTAAAATAAATAACACATTTACATCCTCTCTTCCTTTACTAATAACAAGTAACTGTGATGCTAATTGTGTTTAGTGTATTAGTGTCGCTAATGTTGCAGCTTGAGCAATATTAGCTCAAGTTGTTTTTATTCATGCACCGCAGCCCTAACCTTTCTAGACGTTACCGTACTGAGTTATGCATGAGAACTTCAGAATCATTTGGACCAGACATTAAATGGACTTAGCTTTTCCTTTAAGCTCCATAGTACAAAGTCCATGTAATGTCTGATTGAGCTCATGCAAGAATAGAGAAATGAATTGCATGGAGAAGTCACATGAAATGAGTTGGTGACACGTGTTCATCTCCTGCATGCTCTGTCCAGTCATCACCTGTTTCCAAACCTTAGAAAGTGCATACTGGTAAAGCT
Source organism: Benitochromis conjunctus (assembly GCA_015052645.1). Taxonomy (NCBI): domain Eukaryota; kingdom Metazoa; phylum Chordata; class Actinopteri; order Cichliformes; family Cichlidae; genus Benitochromis; species Benitochromis conjunctus. Next base: position 67,690 of record VOQK01010807.1, on the reverse strand, counting down.
GGTATACCTGAATGACACTACAAACTTTTTTTTTTTTGCTCATTCATTTCTTTGTGAGATGTTCATGGGGGCTTCTTGCATGCACTGGCTGTATCAAGTCCACCCCCCTCCCCCCACCCATCCACCTCCACCCCCTGAATCAGTGAAAAAGTCAATAATTTCCTTTGGATGTTTCCTTTTTCACACGACTCCCTATTGTATTTCAAACAAAGGGACAGTATAGGAAGAGGAATGGAAACTGCAGTAGATACAAAGACACTAAGCAAAAGTATACTTCATTTGATATCAGACACACTTAAAGTTGCCATGAGTTACAAATAAAAAGGCTTTAATTCACGACTACTAGGGTTAAGACCTGTTTCACTTTTCTGAGCTGCTTCCAGAACAAAATGACTGAATGTGCATCAGAAATGAGTGAGAATGATCTATACCTTTAGACCCTACAAAGGATAACTTTGGAAAAACCTGGGAGCATGGTATAATGATTATCAAACAACGTCTTTATTGATATATACTCGTCATTAAGGATGCTGGCGACATTGTCAGATGTTTTCTATTTGGGGCAAACAGTTAAGAATAAAGGGATTACAGTGAAACTAATGTAACCTGCTGTAGCCTGATCATATTGGCTTTACCTCTCTCTCAGGTCAGTGTACTTGAGAGAAATTTGGGATTTCTTACAGCACTCCATTCCTACATTTAAACACCTGGATGACTGTTGGCCAGTGACGAAGCCTGAGCCCGCAGATGCAGCTCAAGTCAAGGATTCCACCTTAAGTGACAGTGAGAATCAGCTGCTGGAGTCAGAGATTTGCAAAGGTACATATTGTCCTTCAGTTAGACACAACAAGTAGACACAAAGTCAGAAAGAAGCAATAATTATGCAGTTATCCATACTTGCAAACTTTTGTCTCAATTACACACTCTGCTTGCACGTTTAATTGAGTGAGTAAGTCAGTGCAGTCAGCCATTACTGTCATAATTTGTATGCACAGAATTGCTTTGCTGCTCAGTTAATTAATTTATCAGCAGATGGTTTTAGAATCATTTCTGCTTCCTGCGTGTTTGTAACTGTGCTGTATTAATGGATATATATGTCATATCTACATTTTCTTTGCTGACGTAACATCTATTTGCGATATATAGTTCCTTTTCCAAGGCACAGCAGAAGCCAGTCTGTTTCTCACCGAAATGACACAAAAAAGACCAAACTGAATTTCATGAAACTCGGTAGAGAGGTAGAGGAGGGTCTGCTTAAAAGTTTACAAGATTTAATGCTTATAGAGCTAAAGAAATCCACCTTGTAACAATCACAGTTTTGGTGTAGGGATTTACTTCAGGACAGGACAGGCTCAAGAGCTAAAGTCACTACTTTGCTGTACTTCGAAATGCCAAACTTTCTGAACTCTGTTTGTCAGCCCTGGGGCCTCTTTCACGTTACATCACGAATAACTTCCTGTCTTTTGTGAGGTCTGCAGCCCATATATTATGGAGTGCAGAGGGTTAATGTGTGTATGGTAGACCATAAATAAACCAGCAGAGGGAGCTTTAGAAGGGTAAATTATTTGGTGCTCCCGCAGGGCAGGAGAGCTTCCCCGGTCAACTGTGGTTATCTGAGGAAGATAAAAGTGAAACATGTCCTCACAAAAGTATTTGTTGCTTGGAGTTTTTTCAGCTCATAGTAGAAATAGAAAGCTTTTTAAGGCTGTACAGTTTATTTAAATGCTTTCTTCAAAATGCTAATTGCGTGGATAAATTATCTAAGGTCTTGGTGAAGGGGCAGAACAGGTAATTATGAGGTAATTATTTGGAAGAAAAGCTTCCTCTTGTTTTAAAAGCCTGCATATATTATATTCAGAGTAGTGAATTCAGAAATCCTTGCGTGACCATTTTGAACTTTGATATAAATTAAATCTATGTCTTCTTTGCTCTCACATTCACCCACCTGCTCTTTTTGACAGTAGACTGCCCCCTGTGCTCTGCTACAGTTCCACTTGTTTGGAATAACTCAAGTGTTGTATATTAACATAATGGGATGACACGCATGCAACAGTGGTATTACTTTACAAAACATTTTCTGCTTGAGGGAAATCTGCTGCATTGTCCTTTTCTACGTGTGCAAACACTAAAAGACCCTACATGTTTCTCCTGTCTCGCTGCTTTGGTGCTCACTGTGAAATGCCAGTGAAATGCAGGAATTACTAGGCAATGTGAGAACAACTTCTCTTTTCAATTTTTAATGTGTAGCCTTTATATTAGCCTGGCGGTGTTCCCATCACTCCTCACCATGGTCTGCCAAATTGAGTTTCCATGTCTCCTGGCCCATGTGCTCTTATATGATATACTTTTAAGATGCACTAAAAGGGAAGAACTCCCTAAAGAACCTAAATATGGCCTCATTGTTTATACCTGTGGAGGACAATAGTGTTTTCTAATCTAATCTTTCTAATCTGGGAAAATAGGCGTAAATATAACAAAAGAATAATAAGAAAAGAAAATAGAGAGATACATAGGTCAACAATCTTCTTATAGTTTTAGTGTGAATGTGAGAGAGAGTGGGAGTATCTGTGTCTTTGTCACAAATGTACTTGATAATGAGGGTGTCAAGTCGCAATAACACCCCCCCAAGGAGGCAGAGGCAGACCAAGATGGAACCAGGACAACCGTGCAATCCGCAGCTCCCAACAGCACCGAAGACTTGAGGTCACACATCTCTGCATCATCTGCGGAAGAAGGCCCCACGGCCAAAGGGTGAGAGTCCCAGAGGACCGAAGGCAACGGGAAGTCGACCCCGCTAGAGGCTGGCCACCTTTGTACGAGTGAGAAGTGAATGAGAGTTGAGAGCAGAGTCCCAGGCCAGAAGGTGGGCCAACAACCACACCAGAACATCCAGCCACACACCGTGGAAACAACAAACACCCGCATCCCAGGGAGAGGGAGAAGCCTCCAGTGGGGAGCGGTGACCATGCCCCACAGGGGCCAAGGCTCAGCAAGCCCCAGACCCAGGCCCAGCCATGCACACACACACACTCATATTCAATTCAATTCAATTCAATTTTATTTATATAGCGCCAAATCACAACAACAGTCGCCTCAAGGCGCTTTACATTGTAAGGTAGACCCTACAATAATACATAAAATACTCATACAGACCATTCACTCACTCACTCACTGTCACCTAGGGGTGGGTTTAAAAGATCGATTTTCCATCTCAAATCAATTTTAGCTAGAATAACGCAATATCGATTCATTAAATCCTGAATCAATTTTTAAATATAAATGTATTTTGCCAGAAATGCGCGAATCTCAGGTTAAAGGTCACAAATCTATTTCAACAGCCACCAAACAGCTCAAACAGCAAATGAGAGCAGGTAAACGGATTCCGCACAAAGACGTAAACACAAAACGCGGATCGTTCGCCTGACGGCACGTACACAGACACGCCATTGGGTGCTGAAAGCCGACATCTGACAGATTCTGATGCTGCAGGTTTCGTCACTCTCCGACCAAAATTTACTGAACCAGCAGCAAAAGAAGATCAAAACTACGCTTCACATTGGATCATCATCATTAATTCCCTCTTTTGCTGTCTTGCTTCCACCACGATAAAATCACACTTCCTATACAGCTTTCTCTCTCTCTCAGTGTAATTCAAGAACAGTTTCCCATCTCAAATCTCTGTGTTCTGCTTTATTTACCTCCTTATTAAGCACCAGTCTACCGCTGTGTTCAGTGCTGTCGGCCGCTGTTTTGTTTTTTGTTTTTTTGTTTTTTCAAAAATGACCTTCGACAAGAAAGCCTCATTTCTGCTGTTTCTGATGAAGTCTCACAAGTGTCAGCTTAGTTTTTATACATAGATATAAAAATATGGATATGTACTGATAAATGATCAGAATTATAATATTTCTGACTGAGTCAAAATGGAATCAAATCGGGACCTTGTAAATCGGAATCGAAACGATTATAGAAACCAGTGACGATACCCAGCCCTACTCTTACCCTACCCACTAATGACACACAGAGAGACATAAAGATACTCTGGCCCCCCCGCCAGAGGTGTTGGCGAGCAGATGCTGTCACAAACCAGCAGCAAAACTGGGACGAAGCCAAAGCATACCGCAAACTGCCTGTAGACCAGGCAGGGTGCATGAAACATGGTGTAGCAAAAATTTGTGTATGGTATGTTTTGTCAGCTATGTTTTGTCTTTTGTTGGATTTAATTTAATTGTTGTGTGGCACTTTCACTACATCGATGTTACTGTTTAGAATCAATCACATTTAGTCTCCTAATATAATCAGTTGTATATTTACACATATGCCAATACAGTCTAACTGTACCCATTATTGTTCATTGTGTGTGTTTCTCAGCAGACCTTGACATAGTGGTTTGTGCTGCCTACTACCCTTTTCAACTACATAACAATTCCTTTGGGTTTGGCCAAATGGTATGTCTTTTTAATATTCTTCCTAAAATGTTGACCACGTACGTATACATGTTGACTCATAACGTGCAAGTTTTGGTCTTCAAACTTTTAGAGCTATGAAATTTAGATTTCACTTGCTGGAGATTGTAGTTAGGTATTTAGTGCAAATTTGGGAGGATACAGATTCACATTCTGATGTAACTATAACATGTACATTGTGACAAGTCTAAGGTATATATACACAAATATTATGTAATCATTTCATATACAGTACTGTGTCTTGAGTCAACACTCATTTCTTTATATTTATTTAACTGTAAGTTTCTAAAGGGTCTTGAGCAATAGTTCTGCAGGCTTTCTGAAGGGTTTTTATATGTTAAGCCACTTAACATTCAACTATGTTTCATTCAAGTGTTAATAAAACCACCTAACTCAACGAATGAACCAGTGTTAAATCCACATAACAACTTAGTAAAGAACCAATTTCAAATCGTACCTTTAGACACTTTGTTACTAGCAGTCTGTCACAAAAACACATCATTTGTTCCTATTTCTTGATCTTAATCTATGAAAAATAACAAAGATTGACAGGTATAAAACAAGGTATTTGACGCATTTAGCATAATTAGCAATTTATCCTTAACAATCTGAGGCCTGAAAAATATTTATACTAAATGAACAGTATCTGAAAGTCTTGTGCTTAAGTATTATCCAGCAAAGATCTAGCACAGGACCTGAGAGACACACCTGACCCTTTACTTGAGCCAACTACTGTTTGTTGAAAGCTCATCAGAAATGGTCTCAGTGGAAGGCTGGCTGTCAAGGAGCCATTCTCTAGAAAGGGAAACAGCAGAAATGCCTGAGTTATGCCAAATTTAACAAGAACTGGACTGAAAATCAGTAGCAACAGGTCTGATGGAAAAATAATCGAAATCAAATTTGACATTTTTGATTTAAATTGCCATCAGTATATATGGAGGAGCTCATGAGAGTGATTGTCTACAGCCATCTGTAAAATACACTGGAGTCTCTGTCATGGTTTGGGCCAGTTGTGTTGGCGCTTTATACCAGTCATTCACCCATTCATACGGTTTTTCTACATAAGTGCTTTTTACCTATCATTCGCAAATATTCATACTCCAATGGGTGCAGAGCAACATGGGGTTAGTATCTTGCTCAAAGATATTTGGTATGCAGGCTGGTGGTTTCATTTTTCAGCATGACAGTAATCACAACCACACTGCCACTGCAACATAATTATACCTGGGTAGAAAAACACAATGAAACTCAGTCAGGGATTGGCCTCCCCAGAGCCTGTATCTCCACATTATTGAAGCAGTGTGGGATCATCTTGACAGAGAATGGAGCAAAACACGTGCAAAGAAGAGCTTTAAAGAAGCCTGGAGAACTACCGGTATTCCTAAAGATAATTTTTTCCTAAAAAAAAGTTCGGGCTATGATGTATAAAAAAGTGATCATACCAAATATTGACTTTAAAGCTCATTAGAATTGTACAATCTCTGTTTTTGCCTTACATACTGTATTTTCATGTATTTTGGCAGATGTTTCTGAACTTATTGCCTGAATGATTCTGTCCTCCATGCTAATATGTCACTGTTTTTAAACTAACACCTTAGATACTCACACAGTATTGTTAAAATGCAGTAGGTGTTAAAGATTATTTACTATTTACAACCCTAAACCTAAATGGAGAACAGTTTCTAATTGTGTACCAAAGCATTTTTTAAATATTCGTGGCTGACTCCTGCATGCATAATTATTTCTTTGTATGTGTGTTGGTTATGCAGGCTAATTCCTCTGAATTTCTACGTCGTTATGGCCTCTCCTTGCTGCACAGCCATGCTGTCCTGTTGACTCGAACCCGCGCATGCCCGTTAGAGTCACCACCAAAACCTCCACCTGTGCCCCGTTGGAAACTCATCCGTCAGCCCAAGGAGATCTTGGTCACTGCTGAACCAAAGAGTAAGTAAGAGAAAGATGGAAACAGGAAATGAAAGATGTTAAAATGAAGTTTGGAAAAAAGGCAGCGAAGGGGAATCAGGAGGAGTATGCAGGGGAGGATATCAAACAAATAGAAAAGCGCAAATTATGGGATAGCGAGTAGGTGAATGTCATAAATAAATATGAGTCCAACGAAAAATGAGTGTTAATGCAGGAGATCTAGAACCTGCACTAGAGAGGGCATGCAGCACCGCATGCTGAAATGAAAATAGGAGTAGGGCAGCTACATTATTTCAGTTTTGAAAATAGCTGCTGGCTCAGGCATAGCTGACATCAGCTGATCTCTGAGTGAAAAACAGAAATGAAGTAAAAAGAGTCAGAGTGTGAAAAATCGGCGCTGGCATGATATGTAAAGGGTTCTTTTTCTCTTTTTTTGCAGAGATCCCTTTGTCAAAACCAGAGCAGTTCATTGAGGTTGCCAGCCCTTTTCTCTCCTACCCTACCAGGAGCAGCGGGGGCTCAATTCCAGAGATGTGCGTACACTGAAACTGATAAATTTATAAAGAACATTTTCTTCTCTCCTTTCTGATGTCTTTCAGTAGTCTGTAGGTAACCTGAGCCTGACCTCTTTATAGAAAAAGGAAAGCATGATAACAGCTTCCATATGGAGGTCAACAAAGTACACACCATTATCATAATACACCATTATCACCTGTTTTTTTATGATCTTACTTAACCACCATCTCGACTCTCTGTTATGAATGCATTCATAGTAATTGAGAAATGGAAACTATGGGAATTTTTCTATTGTGTTTTAAAACCCACAGTGGAGATTAGAGATTTGTTCCTATTTACTACCATAACACTATACTTTTTTGTATCTACTTAGGATCAAAAAAGAAAAACAACAAAGAAAAATTACAGATTATAGAATGCAATGAGATCTGTTTATGGTATGATTATGATATGTTACATTTGCACACAACTTGATGCTTGAATATGTGTCTTTATGTGTCAGAGAGACCATGCAAAACACTCCCAGGAAGTGTTCCCACAGATCCCCTCTGATCTCCATTACTGAGGAAGAGGAGACTGGATGTCAAGAAGGCATTGAGCTTGACGTGGCTGAATGCACGACTAACTCACCAAACTGCACTGACAGAATAAAGGTATATAGAATTATGGTACACGAGGGCAAAATATTTTTAAATTTCACAAATATCTGCGAACAAAGTGTTGTTGTGGAACCTTGAATAACTGCTGTTATCCCTCAAATAGAATTTAAGGATCTGTGACCCGTTGGAATGCCAAAAAAGGAATGAATGAAGACATTATTTTATTTCTGCAAAACATTTTGTTGCTCTTTCTTATGTCTTTATTTCATTGCTTTCCTGTTGCCTCACTCCTCTCTCTGCCCTGCATGTATGCGGTCAAAGGCTATTCAGAGTAGTTCTGTGTGTCAGTGACAACACGGCTGCCATCCCCCAGTCTCAAAGTCACTTCTGTTGTCTCCCAGCCAGGCCACTACTGACCAGGGGCACATCTGCACTAAAGAGAGAACCAGCTAGGAAAGGGAAATAACAGGGGGTGGGGATTCATCATAGCAGACACATGCAGACAGAGAGAAGAGGGCAGAAACAAAGACTTAAAAAAAAGGTGGACAACTGTATTGTTTAATAAAAAAAAATATAAGGGAACAAAGTCACATTTGGGCTGAAATAGATGAAAGAGGGGCAAGAAACTGGGAAACGGGGAAGAGAGAATCTCTGGTGTGCGGTGGTGGTGAGCTGAATGCGTGGGTTTCATGCAAGGAGAGGTCATGTACTGTGCTGATGAAAAAAGCAGCGCAATTAGATGATGAGCCATCAGTGTCTGCGTCTCCTGGGGGCTTCATTATTACACTTCACTCCTAGCATAGGGGAAAAAATAGAGTTCATATTAATCGCCCTCTTGTGTAACTGTGACCAGTTATAGAGCGGTTAGGTTAGGGCAGTGTGGACATGCTAATTTGATGTGTCGTTTGATGTGTGCGCAGGCGTGTGTGTGTGTGTGTGTTTGTCACACGGGCCACATTTATCTAAAGTGTGTGTTCCTGCTCTTGACAAGCACATGGCGGGGTCACGTGTTGACAGACTATAAATGACATGAGAGGGTTTTCTGTTTTCTTTTTGTTTTTTTGACCCAGCTCTATATTTCAATGAGAGAAGAAGGTGCCTCCACATGATGTGCTTAATACCCTCAATGGCCCACTCTCTCAACTGTAGTGTGGGTTAGAGCATTAGGTCTGGGTTTAAGCATTATGTTTCGACTTCTAATATGAGTGCGGCAGTCATCAAATAACCAAGCGCCTGCATAGTTTCAGTTTGCATCACTAATTACGGTTTATCTCAGGGGGAGAATGTTAAATATGTAGAGAGTATATTGGAAATGCTTTAATTTGTCTGTGCAAAAATAAAACGTTGGGGTGGCTTTTGATAATGTCATCTTTCTCCCATCATGACTGTGATTTTTTGTGGACAATTCTTAAAAAGCCGAAAGCATCTAAACTCCTAGGAGCCCTGTGTGTAAAGTGTGTCTGTCTCAATGTCTCTTTAGTCTACACAGGTAAAACAAGCAGTGTAGCAAAGTGCTGTGCTGTCAGTGAACAGGACATAACACAGACTGGAGCTCGAAAGCTTAAAGTTTTATGCACACAAGACACGTTGACATACGCGCGGACATTTTTGCAGCAGGAAAGTGCTGCTATACACTGATGAAGAGGAGGTCAAGTGTGCCTCCCAATCACAATGCCTCTTTCCGTCTGTCTGGATCTCTGGGTACTTCTTCAAATATGCAGTGACTCACACGCAGAGACACACGCACTCACTCTGACTCATCAGAGAGTCTTGGCAGGGGTTGCTTTGAAGTTACACGACACAAAGATATATAATTCTTATTCGGAGCTGAGTAAACTGTTGGACATTCACCAGAATTTTCCCGGCGGGGAGCATTGTTTGAAATACATAAAAAAAAATGTTAAAAGGAGGTGGGGAGGCTGGAGGAAAGTTGGAGCTGTGGTATTGGTGTACTAATTCTTGCACTTCTCTTTGATATCTCTAATGCTCTTTTAAAGGCCACACCATCTTCTGTCTTGCTCACACCGAACATAATGCTACTTGAAGCATATGATAATGACTC
>VOQK01010805.1:71437-84105 GCA_015052645.1 Benitochromis conjunctus | reverse complement strand
AGGTACTGCAGAAATGATAATTGAGATTCTCTGCTGAAATTGAGGCAGTTTAGTTAACACTTAAAATATGTAAGTGTTACAGATTATCTATATAATTGAGGGGATCAGACTACATAAAATAATGGCTACTTGCACCAGGGATCTTCACAACATTTCACTGTGTTTGTGTTTCTCCATTCAGCACCTCCTCACGAGCTGACAGAGGAGGAAAAACTCCAGATCCTACACTCGGAGGAGTTTGCAGATTTCTTCGACCACAGCACTCGCATTATCGAGCGGGCTCTGTCCGAGCACGTGGACCTCTTCTTTGACTACAGCGGCCGTGACCTTGAAGAGAAAGAGGGGTAATTATTGGCCAGCTAGTGTTTTTAAAATGTGTAATTGGTTTTTGAAGAAGTGCTTTTTATTGATTTTTGGTGCTTTGTTTTTCCGCAGTGAAATTCAGGCCGGGGCAAGGCTCTCGCTTAACAGGCAGTTCGTGGATGAGCGCTGGTCCAAACATCGTGTTGTCACCTGCCTGGACTGGTCACTCCAGGTCATTTTTCTTAGCAAAGTTTTTCATGATGAAGCCAACTGAGAGCCTGACTGATAGTGGATTTTGCATGGTTTACACATATAAACACATGTTATGTTTACAGTCATATTGAAGTCATTAATTATTAACTTCCACAAACACGTTGGCCACTCACCATTGAAGGTGTACTGCTTGATTATGCTCAGCTTTGATGCATACTCTGGTGCATGTTCTGCAGACAGTATAATATTCTCTTTAAAGAAAAAAAACCTTAAAGATTTTCATACATGGTCAGTATTGGCCGACACGTATTATAAGTTTGGCTCTAAAACCAACATTTTAACACATTTCTCAGAGAGCCAGTCATGGATCATCTGCTAATCCTAATCCTTGCGTCTTTGTGCTGGAATTCTGCTAAGAGCATAATTGTTTTGTAATTGCCTGTTTAAGCGACTTAGATTTGCACAGCCATAATGCTTTATGATTACATAGCTTGAGTTTGACAGCATGTTCTTTCAGCCTCAGCTCCCTCAGGAAAAGTAAGTTATGTCCCATACAAATTGTCACTTACTCGGAGGCCGTAATGATTTGTTTCCTCTGGTGTCTAAGGTCATTTAATGCATTATTGTGCAATGACTTGTGACAGTGATTGAACACCAACTCTTTGTTCACTGTATTTTCTTGCTCAGAGCAGTATCCACACCCTTGTGATGTAAAGTGATGCATCCACTGTACTTAAATTTAAGTATTAAAAGCAGCAGAGGTTAATCGTTTGTCAACATCTGGATAGTGTTTCTATAGTCTGTTTTTTTAAATGCACTGGGATGGGTTTGCGTTTTATGAGATCCTTACTGAGCTGCTGAGTCTGCTTCTGTGTTCTTTTGAGCCCTTGCAGAACTGTAGCTTTTAGTTAAAATTATGCAAAGGAATAAAAACATCATTTACCGACTTTATTTGGGGGGTAGGGTGAGTTAAATGAGCCATAAATCTTGGAGGAAAGGGTTAGTCATTCTTGAAGGCATTCAGCAGCAGCACTCGGGGCAGGCGAAGCTTTTCCACTTGGAGCCAAGCCTGGGGGGCATGTCTGCCTGCCTGCCTCCCTCCGACATTCATTCAGTCTGATTTTTTTATTTTTTTTTGGTCTGTCTCCAGTATCCTGAACTGCTGGTTGCTTCATACAACAACAATGAGGATGCTCCTCATGAGCCAGACGGTGTGGCTTTGGTGTGGAATATGAAGTACAAGAAAACTACGCCGGAGTACGTCTTCCACTGTCAGGTACTAAAAGCAAATTTAACTTTCCTGCCTTTTTACTAACATAACCCACCACCCTCACGTATGGCTTCTTCCATGACACACATGGAACACGGCCAGCCATCCTGTCCCGCTCCCTGCTGCCTCCTCTGCTTCCATACCCCTCCTACCCTCATCCACATTGTGAGTTCACAGTGCTGGCATCCACCTCCACCACATCTATGCACAAACACATGTTCATGAGGCGCCTGAGAAGACCTGTGGAGTCGGGTGGAATCTGAGCACCGCGGCAGGATTAAGCGTGTGGGGCAGGGCTGGTTATCATGTGCATCTAAACAAGGGCCCTGTGTTCAGACAAGCTAGCTGGGAGACCAGTTGAGCTCCTCCGCTCTGCCTAGCCTTATTACAATGCTTGCCCTGAGGCTCCTTCACCAAGACAAGTTGAGTAGAACCACATGTTTTTGCCTTCATAGCGGATGTAAATGCAGGCGTGTTGCTCAGATGAGTAAAACTGAACAGAAGTGTTAACGTAGTTTTCTTTTTGCCTCCAAGTCAGTTTGTCTGTGCATTACAATTATTGCCAGGATGGCTTTCTGGAGAAAAAAAATGTTATAGGTGGGGTGATGAGTGTGTATAGTCCACCTAAACCATAATCCAAAAATATATACTGATCTTATCGGCCAGCCTCAAGCTCTGTTTATTTACACTGTGAGAACTGAGGCTCAAGTTATGCAAGATGTGTTTGGTTGTACTTTGGGAAAGAGGGAACATGCAAGGACTTTTCTTTAGCTTTTGAGATGACGCAGAAGAAGAAAAAAGCTGCAGATTAAAGTCTGTGTTTTCCATGTTCATATTATTACATCTTTGGAGATTTTAAGTGCTACTGATGCAAATCTTTGCAGTATTTTACAGCCCCACATGGGTTTGACTTGTGGTTGAGAACATCGGTGGAAAATAGGAGTTATTTTGACTTTAATTTGTATTTCTATTTCAGCAAATAAATAGCTTCAAATAATTAAATTTGCTCTCAATAAAATTCAGGTTTTTACCTAAAACAGCTCAGAAAATGTTTACGTTTGAAGGAATTCAAATTTAGCAGCAGTGCAAAAATCAACCAGTAGCATAAAATCTCAGCTCGCTTACTGTGACCTCTTCATGTTGCAGGGCTCGTTACTTCCATTTTGTTTTCAGTTTTGGGATAGTTTAATTGAAACGACAAGTGGCATGATGTCCTCACTGCTGTAGATTTCCATTGGCCTGCTACTCTATGAAAACTCTTTCCCTTCTCATCACTCGCTCCACAGTGCGGTTACCTAACCTCAAATAATGAGCTGTGTTTTCCTCTTTTGGGGTCATTTGGAGCCCTTGGTCAATAGTGTCACTGTTTGCTGAAATAACAGTAGTGTTGCTGCTTGCTATCTTGGAAAGTGGTTAACTGTTTAGACTTATTCTTAAAGAGAAAGAGGCAAATTAAGACTGGGCTAATATCAATACCATTAGCTACACAGTGGTGCAGCGGTTAGCGTCATCGCCATACAGCAGGAAAGTCCTGAGTTTAAATCTACCAGCTGACCGTGCCCCATGAACAGATCTTTTGCACTCCTTGTATGTGCGTGGCTTTTATCCAGGTATTCAACCTTTGTTCCACAGCCCTGAGACATGTTTGCTAGATTAATTGGTAATTCTAATTGGAGAATGGCTGTCTGTCTCTCTGGTGCCCTGCCTTTTATCCCATGACAGTTGGGAAAGGCTCCAGCCCGTCACCACAAGTTGAAACTGGATAAGTGGTAAGGAAATTGCAATGGGGAAAAAAGGAATAATAAATAAAAAAAATATTATACTTCACATGTAGCACTTCTCTTAAAGTTACAAACTGCTTCTCGGAATAAAAAAATAATGTTAAAAAAATGTATAAAGATGTTCTGATAAGAGTATTTCAGGAAAACTCTACAGTAGTGATGCTCTCATTGTGACCCTAATTGGACTGCTCCAGGCTTTAGAGGCTGCGTTGCCAAAAGCCCGGTTGCCTTAGTTCACCAGCCGATACCTCAAAATAACCAGTTAGTCATAAAAGTTTAAGGGGTTGATGATTACTAAGTATAATTTCGAGCAGGGCCATTTTATTCTTTTAAGAGAGGTCAGTAAAATTTTGAAATCAATGCAAGCAAACAAGTGGTCAGTGTAGTTTGGGAAGTACCTGAACAATAAGTTAATGTCTTAGTGTTAGTTAAAATCCAGGGACCACTGTAGAACTGATGAAGTGAACTCTCAGTAAAATAAAGTACACTACAGTATTCCAGGTGAGAGAACAATAAGTCAGTTTTTTAAAGATTTTCCTTGATCTGGAACTAACTACTAGACGTTCACGGTATCTTTTGTAAACTGTCTCAGAGCTTCCATTGTTAGCTGCGGTTGTCTCAATAGAAATTTCTATTTCCTTTTTCCTTGCCCAACTCTTCCTTCACCCTTTCTTTGTGACAGTCTGCTGTTATGTCAGCGGCGTTTGCCAAGTTCCACCCCAACGTTGTGGTGGGGGGCACCTACTCGGGGCAGATTGTGCTGTGGGACAACAGGAGCAACAAGAGGACCCCCGTGCAGAGGACTCCCCTATCAGCAGCAGCGCATACGGTACAGTAAACGTCTGACGCAGTGGGTGTATACTTCATTTATATTTAGCTAAAAGGTAAAGTTTTCCCCGTCACTGTCTTTGCAGCACCCGGTATATTGCGTGAATGTGGTCGGCACCCAGAATGCCCACAACCTCATTAGCATCTCTACTGATGGCAAGATGTGCTCCTGGAGTCTGGACATGCTCTCTCAGCCTCAGGTAATGTATAACACAGGGAGATGCTGAATGTGCGCTTTGCTGTGAAGAAGTATTAACCATAAAAATAAGTTTTTATAATGATAATGCATCAGACTTTAGCAAAGACAATATATTTTCTGTTGTTTTCCTCTCTTTTTCCCCTTTCACATTGCCCACATGCTTCCTGTCCTTCGCATTCGTGCTAAATGTCAGACATTTTGGCTGGACTCTTTCCTTTTCACATTCCAGTTTGGTATTTCCCTTATTTTTTTCTACAGCTCATTTTTCACTTTGAAGGAAATGATTCTTGCTAGCTGTGTCATTTCATCTCTGCTGCCAAGCCCTCACTGTCAAACTGATTTTTTTTATTTTATTTTTTAAATAAATCGCTAGTCGAATTTAGATTACACATTAATAAACTGTCGGGTGATTTTTATAGGTTTTGCTTGGCAGAGTGTGTGTTAATTTAAAGCCTGGGTGGGGAGCTTGTTATAGATGTTGTTCCATGTTTCCTCCCCTCCACAGGACAGCATGGAGTTGGTGTTCAAGCAGTCCAAAGCTGTAGCTGTCACCTCCATGTCTTTCCCTCTTGGAGATGTCAACAATTTCGTAGTGGGCAGCGAGGACGGCTCAGTCTACATGTCATGTCGTCATGGAAGGTGCGTTCATAAGCAACCGCAGTCCCACCGTGTCGCCTCCCGAACACCAGCAGGAAACTGAGGCGACTTGTAAGGCCCACCTAGACCCGTGTGTCAAATAAATATAGCCCACTCACTTCCCAGTGCAACGCAAATCCAACACTTGATCTCCTGCTGTTTGAGGTTTCACTCCTGCCCAGTCATCCTGTTTTTCTTTTCCGCTTGTCAGTTGTGTTTGTAAAGGTCGTTCAACATAAACAGGGCACACATGCAGGGGAAACAAATCATTTTTTCCCCCCCGTTCTTTTATTTTTATTTAATTTTTTTTTCCTCAGTATGTTTCTCTGGGTGAGAGAGTTTATTTACAGTCGGTCATCCCTGGGAGAATTAAAACGGCACTTCGTCCCACAATGTTCTCATTTAAGAGACTGGGGCTCTTCATCCAGGATGGTCCTCGGCAGAGAAATGTGGCTTAAATCAGAGCTGCCAGTGAGCAGCCTGTCAGCCTCACACCAAATGTCCTGTAGTATGCCTGGAGACCACAGAGAGGTGATAGCTGCGAGATTTTGCACTGCAGAATCACCTCTGTAATCGGGGGAATAATTTTCCACCTCATTTACAATGGTATGATACTCTCATCGCAGTTAATAATGCATAAGCATCACTCATGCTGAGTATTTACCTCTCTACATTAATTATCAGAGCCTCAGTTGGGTAACAGCTCTGCAACATGTGGTTGAAGGGATGTAGTCACTTTTGCCTCCCTGCTGGTAATTATATGATATAAGTAAATGATTACTGTGAATACGTCCAGCAGAGGTCCATCTGTGCCTGTCGCTTTCTTACCTGCTTAATGTATTGCATAAATGGTAACAACCAGCAGTGTTGACTGTTAAGCCTTGTGTATTTTTGTTGTTTCTTTTTTTCCAAAGTTTCTACAGAGCACACGAATGTATATTCAGACATTAGATCTGAAGGTTGAATTGAAATTTTTATGGTCAGGTTAAGCATATTTACCCAAAGTGGCATCTTCATCCGTGTGCTCCACAGCAAAGCAGGCATTAGCGAGATGTTTGAGGGACACCACGGCCCCATCACGGGGATCCACTGCCACACAGCTGCAGGGCCACTGGACTTCTCTCACCTGTTTGTTACCTCCTCTTTCGACTGGACCGTCAAGCTGTGGAGCACCAAGGTATGACTTGAGCTCTAGGATGTATTTTGAAGGCTGTGATTCATTTATTTGGCCCATCTCTGCGTAGGGAAAAGTTTCCACCCTTTCTGTGCCTCTCTGGGCTTCACTATAATCCAGTTATTGTTCACTTTCAGCTGTAAGGTGGGACTAATGATTCTTTAAGGTTGATTTTTAAGTCACACACTTCCGTTAAAAGGCTATTGATTGAATTTGTAGACAGATGTGCTGATACAGCAGTCAATACCAGACTCCGTTTAGCCAAAAGAAGTCATTTTTTCACCTCCTATTTATTGCAGTTTGGTTTCCAAAGCAACAGTTAAGCTCAGACTGTTAGGCTCTAATGCTTATTTTAAAAATAATATAAAACAATTTTATCTGTAGTTGTTACAGTAAATGAGAGTTATTACCCTGCATATTTTACCTATAGGATTTAAAAAAAAAACCATTTGATATAATGCATTAGTGGTAGCAGTGGAAAATTTGCACTTTTGACATCGTGACTGTACATCTTATTGAATAATACAGAACACTCTTGAACTGAACTCAGGAGACTGAAAATAGTAAGAGACAATTAGAGAAAATGGCATGTAATGAAAATTCATAAGAACTTGTCAAAGTGAAAGTCTCACCTGCCTGCGCGCCGTTGTCTTTATTTGGCAATGACTAAACACATACATGGCCACCTCCTCTAGCTCTTTTCATCTGGCCCCTCTGTGCATCACCATCTTATGGTCGTGGACGGGGTTTTTTGATCCCAGAAGCTCTGTTGTCAGAGGCAGTTTTCCCTGGTGGGGTCTCCTGGGGCAATTTCAGTCTTAAGTGAGGGGCCAGATTAAGAGTGTTTCAGAAAACCCCTTTGAAGAGAATAGGAACAAGAGACCATGATGCCCTGCCCGAGCGAGGGTCACTGGGGCCCCACCGTGGAGCAACACCCAGGGATGGAGAGGCTCAATGGAGAGTGTCTGGTGGCTGGGACTTAGCGAATCTCCTGTGGGCCCACTCTCCTGTGCACTGACCGCACACAGGAAATGGTGTGGTCTTAGAAACATTTCTACATATTAAATAAATAACATCATGAAATATGTGCACTGAAGTTGCAGTGAAGTTTATGAAGTTTAGAAACGATGATCAAGGGTCAAGTATGATAACGCATCACTTATTTAGAATTTTTTCTTTTCACCAAAGGAAAGTTACCATAGTTGTGGGAAAAAACTTTATTTTTTATAAGGAATGTTCATTTTACTCAAGCTTTTCTAATTTTTGTTTATAAAATGATCAGAAAAGTAACAGGAAAGGTAAAACAAGTCAGCTCCTAGAGGCCCATTTTAAGCCAGGCAAACTGACATAACATGCTGTCCCCGTTGCATCCCATCCCAAAGCAAGTCTTTGCTTTTGTCAGATAGTCATCTATTTGCGGCAGTTACAGGCTTCCCGATGGCTTTTTTCTCTCCGCAGACATTTCATCCTCACATTTCACCTCCCACACTGGACACTTCTTACAAACCATACGGTCATACTGTTCCCACAACAGATCAATGGGTTTGAGATCCAGCGATTCTGCCCGGCCACTCCATGACATACTGGGATATCAGCTGACTGCTTTTATTTTTATACCCATCGAGATTAAAAAGAGTACATCGCAGAGAGGCAGCCTTTCAGGTTTCCTCCATCAGTTTGACAAATGATTACCTTTTTGTTTGTTCTACGTCTGTCAAATTTTCTTCTTTGTCTCCTCAAATTTGGATCCTTCTGCACTTTTTTGCCGCTCGTGTTCTTTCGCCCATCTTAATCTTTCCTTTGTGTTCAGTAACTCTCCCTAGAAGCCCACCATCCTGGTGTCATCACTTCAGCGTCGAGGTAGAATCGGGTGTTTTGTGGGTGCCCTTGAGGCTAGTGAGATTTTGTTTGCCAAACTAGAGACTGTGTGTCTCTTCTTGGTCTGTTATAGGCCAGCGTCTCAGTCTTGTTGTTTTTATTCTGGTTAGAGGAGGTTTGTGCTATTCTTTGAGTCGAATACACCAGATGATTGAAATCTGTTCACTGCAAATGTAATCATGAAATAACTTTTTTTGTTTTGTTTTTCTTGGAAAAAGTTTACTCTGAATTTCAGATTTTATTTATTTTTTCTGCCCCCCCCCATTTAAAGACCACAGTGAACCCACAGAGGCTGATGTTCCAGATACTCAAGTAGCCAAATTTATTACTTCTTTAATCAGCACAACAGTTTTCAGCTGTGCTAACATAATTGGAAAGGGCTTTTTTCTAATGATCAATTAGCCTTTTAACATGATAAAGCTGCATTAGGTAACACAGTGTCCCATTAGGAAAAACATGAATGATCGTCGCTGGAATTGGGCCTGCGTACATATTCCATTACACATCATAAATTACTTCTGATTGATTTCATTAATCATTAATTGTCATTTACAACATTTCTAAGTGACCTTTAAGCATTTCTTTAGCAGTATTGTAAATGGACTGGTTCATATAGAGCAGTTTTCTACTTGAGCACTCAAAGTGCTTTTACTCATTCACACAAGCACTTAAGATTTTTTTTTTTTTTTAAAACATTCAAACTCTAATGGAGGCATCGGAGAGCAACTTGGGGTTCAGTGTCTTGTTGTGTGTCATGTATAAACATAAGTGTACACTTCTTTTGAAACACAAACCTTTGTAATGTTCGATCTTTCTCACTGCAGTTTGTGATAATGTTGACTGGCTTTGCTAGGTAACATAATCTAGTACGGTTTAACAGTTTAGCAAATCATTGAGTTGCATTAGAGTGTCGATGGATATTTATACAGTAAAAACTAGAAACCTTTTTTGAATGAAGTTGTTTTTCGCCCCCTGCAGAACAATAAGCCGCTGTACTCATTCGAGGATAACTCAGATTACGTGTATGATGTCATGTGGTCTCCGACTCACCCTGCTCTGTTTGCTTGCGTGGACGGAGTCGGTCATCTCGACCTGTGGAACCTCAACAATGACACAGAGGTAATATTAATAGACATTTCTCAGGAGAACAGCTGTGTGCTGTTACAAACTTTACTGTAGACGAGATACTCATATCTTGATTTTGAGCTTTTTAACCATATCAGATCCTGTGCTTTCACATGGCAAGTACACTCCTGATTGCTGTTATTGTTTCAGGTTCCCACAGCGAGCGTCACAGTGGAGGGTAACCCAGCCCTGAACAGGGTCAGATGGGCTCATTCTGGCAAAGAAATCGCTGTGGGAGACTCTGATGGACAAGTCCTTGTCTATGATGTTGGAGAGGTGAGCAAGCATGAGTCAGCTTTTGGTTTCTGACTGTACTTTCAAAAAATAAAATAACAATTTGGATTTTGCAAAGATGATTCAGCCTCTCACCTGCTACTATGCGTAATTTAGTCATGAGGGATTAATTGCAAAGCATTTACCTTAATGAGATTTTAGAAGAGCGTCTTAAGGATTAATTTGTGCCTTTTAGGTCTGTTCTTTGCACAGAGCATTACCTGTCTGCGTTTGAAAGTCAAACCTCTGTCGTATTCCTCCCCCACAGCAAATTGCAGTACCGCGAAATGACGAGTGGACCCGTTTTGTTCGCACACTGGCAGAAATCAACGAGAACAGGGATGACGCAGAGGAGCTGGCAGCTCAGCGTCTGGCCGCATGAGCTTGTCGCCCTGGACGAGGCATTTAAGGGACCAGTCATGTGCTCGTTAATGTCAGCCCTCTTTTGATAGATGGGAAAGATGAAGTTTGTATCAGAAAGAAGTACAGATGTCGCTTGGTTTCCAATGCTCATCTTATTTAGACAATTGCCTTCTTAGTTCGCTGCACCGTGGTCTGTCTTCCTCTGAATAAACCAAGCGACAGGGCTACAAACCTCAGACACTAACCCAAAGCCATATTCACAAAACAGTCATCCTTTCTTCAACCAGATGCCTTAAAGTTTAATTTAAATCTTGATTGTCACGTCTTTACCCACCTTTATTTACTGCATGGCAGCCTTAATTATAAGTTAAGTCGGTGCTCCACTTTCTACATATTCAGGAAAATCAGTAAGAGCTGTTCTCCATTTCCACCAAAGTTATAGTAAAGCAATCACATCTTTAAACACCCAGGAATGTAAACATCTCATAGCTGTAGCCCACGTCGCCATCTCTGTTCTTTCAGACTGGATAACATAAACACGTGTTTGTAAAATAGTGAAATGTCAAAGTCTTTTTACCAAGATGTTGTTTTATACTGCACTTCTTGCCTCTTAATCAGCACAGCTCGAGGTTGATCCGGGATGGTTGGAATATCACCCCAGCATGTTGAATAGGATGATTATATATGCTGTAACTGCTCGGTGATTTCCACGTTTTGTCATGTACGGTGATGGGCTCTGAATAGAGATTGGTGTCAAAACAGAGAATGTACATTTCACAATAGAAATCAACAGTTTGAATGATTTATTTCAGTAAAATACAATAAATACATTTAAATTATTTCCCAAGTCCCTGGTCATGATTTCAAAATAAATACTTTGAAAATATCTGTACATCCTCATGTCTCTTAAATGTAGGTCACACATGCACACCAGAAAAGCGCAGTGACAATCCTTTGTAATGCCATAATGTCCCTCTGTGGAGAAGTACAAGATGTACAAAAAATTGTGCAAGCTATGCAAAGAAAATGCAATTAAAGCCATACCCATGCAGCATTTAAAGTAAGACAACCACTTCTATGCATTGAATCGAAATGTGGTTAAGTAAAGGAGGAAATGAGGGCTGAAGGAGTATGCAGCCCTCACGAGAAGTGACTGTTTATGAGGCTTGAGGCTCCGCTTTGGACGTCGCTGATGTGATTGTCACCTCTCCGGAAGGCTTAAACTTGGGCAGGTGCAGGCCAAATTTTCTCTCCACGCCAGCAAAGGTTGAGGCAGCCAGATGGTAACCACCCAGGTGGTCTGGAGTCACAGAGGGAAGGTCCTTGATTGTAGGTTTGTGAGTGGGCTCTGATCCAGCGGGACGACTGAGAAGAAAGATCAGGAGAAGCTGAGCCTCGTGATGCATTGACTGGCTCACTCTTGTTTAAAACACAATTAATGTACTTACTGTCCTCCAAAGTCAACATAGAACCATCTCTGTAGCAGTTCGTAGGTCACCAGTGTTACGCCAAACTGCGGTGACGATCTAAAGACGCGAGCTAAAGGGAGAAATTTTTAAAATGACAGTTCCAAAGAAATAGTATTACTCTGGTGAGCCACAACTGTGAGTTTCATTTATAGAAATTAAAGGACTTCTATGGCTGTCAGGCTAAACGGCAACTCTGAGCAAACGTGAAACTGCAGTTTCTTCAGTTCCTCTAGAGGCCACTAAAATTAAGCCCCACAAACCCTTTTATTAATGCTTAAAGCTTGCATTAATAGTGGCGTAGTCATTTTGACTGACAGATCTGCTGCGCTTCGCCTCAGCTAACTTGAGTCGCGGAATCTCTCAGTCACATTTGTGGTGTTGCTGTGTGCTCGTACAGTCCATCCAAGAGGTTTGTGCTCAGTTTAGGTGAGTGAAATTCCAGTAGCTTATTTCTATGTTAATTCTCACTAATTAGAAGATATCCACGACTGTTTGATGTACCTCAGCTGTGGATGGATAAACTCATTAGTTATATCACTGTCCAAAACATAAATAAATACAAATAAGATGGTAAGACAAAAAGTTAAGGCTTCAAAACTTGAGAAATCACTGGCTGATGATGGGCTCTCTCTCTTTTATATACAGTCTATTTGTTCAGTTCAGGTCAAATATGAGGTGAGAATTCACCTTGGTTTCATCTGAACAAACAAAGATGTTTGTGTATGTGTGTGTGTCTATTGTGTTTATATATGTGTGTTTTACCTCCTGCGCCCTTCCAAAATGCTCTGAAACCTTCCTCCTTGAGGATCTTCCTAAAGCAGTCAATGACTCCGTTATATGTCGTCTGGCCTGCTCGGGCTGCCACCTGGAGCCTGGTCTTGATGACATCAGCAGGGGTCACCAACGAAGCTGCCGGTACACCTTATGTAAAAAAAAGACATATCATAAAGCACTCTCACTATGCACAGATGGCGTCACATTCTGATATCCCAGCTGGAGCATCACGCAGAGCTCGAAATGGCTACACCTTCAATGTGAAGCGTGACAAAAGCGATGTATATACAGCCAGGCTATTGAGAGCATCAATAGACGGAGCAATTACAAACGGGGAGGAAGCCTAAATGCATTTTTTTTTTTTTTTTTTTTTAAAAAACGG
>VOQK01010805.1:51665-71417 GCA_015052645.1 Benitochromis conjunctus | reverse complement strand
GCCTAAATTCATTTTTTTTTTTTTTTTTGTGCAGACAACGTGACACATCCCTTTACAAAACAACTCAACATGGCACTGTTTCAATGTCCAGATTCTCTGAGCTTTCCAGATGTTCGTTACCTGCGATAGCTCCAGCAGTGAGCAGCTGCAGAGCCCCCAGCCTTCCATCGTCATCTGCCAGCTTCCCCTTGGTGTGGGCATAAACGGGGAAGTAGATGGCGGAGAAGGGAATGTCACGCAGGAAGCAGGCTTTGGCTCCCTAACAGGAAAAAAAAAAAAGGAAGATCTTAAAAATAAATGCATCGTAACAGGGCTGATGAATGAGCAGAGACAGCAGTGGAGCAGGTTTGTCTTTGGGATTAAATGGCCTGGGATCTGATTTATTTTAACCTACAGGGGGCTTTAGTGTTGATGCTGGAGCCAAAGAGCCCCAGGCACTGGGCCTCCAGAGAAAAATCCATCACACCACAGACCTCAGTGTGCTGGCTTCTTTTACCAAGAGGAAGTCCACTTTTTTCCCCCTCCCCCTCTCCTTCCTTTTTCTTTTTTCAAACAAGCCACACACTGTCTGCCGCTCATTAAAATATGGAGTATGAACACATGACTCCAGCTGTAAGAAAAGCCGCAAGGATTTGGAAAGGAGCAGTAGCAAAGCGTAATCCCTCAGTAATTTGCTGTCGGTTGTTGGCCGCGGTTCCGTTTGCATGTTTAACACTGTTTTGGAAAATTGCAAACAGTCAGCAGAGCAATGTTTGATCTTCAAATTTCTGTTTCTCCATCTCCATTATGTCTATGTACACATACAAGATGTTTGTTCAAAAACAGTAGTGTTTCATCTATGTATTTTTACAGGAAATTAAATAATAGCATATGTTATAATTCACATCAATACTTTTCATTAGTCACTAAATTTAAGAGGGAAATATTGTGCTTTTTACGCTTGATACAGAGACTTGGGATTTAAGAGTAAAATTAGGATAGATATGAATTTTGCGTTGAGGACATTTAGGTGTTAAATTGCTGTACTGCCACTTACATTGCTCAAGTTATATTAACTGACAAAATCAAACATTCCAAGCAGAAAATATTAAAGATGTCTCCACCTTCTTATTTAGTTGGATTTGACAAAATCTTATAACATTTAGATTTTATTTGTGAATTTAAACAATTCATCAAATCAAGAAAAATCCATGAAAAAATTTTTTGGGTGAGAAACTTACAAGCGACAACACCAAGGCGAACAAAAAATAAACTCCTCACGTTGTTGGCTGTTTGCGTCTCGGGAACATCGGAGTACCTTTCACTGCCCTTGTATGACAGTTAAAGGAGGCTGATGCTGCAGACGTCATGGTGCTGCAGAGGTGCTGACCTACCTTGTAGAGGCCAAAGAAGCCCAGGTCCCTCACAACAGTCAGGGCACTGACCCTTGGGCCAGTAGTGATCTCTCCAGCCACCTGCAGACGGATCTTAACGATCTCCAGAGGATTGGTGAAAATCACCTGGGAGCCTCCGGCCTGCAACAGAAAATAAATAAATAAATAAACAAACAGCTGACTTGTGGCTTAAGAATGCAAAGATTGGGGTCTCTAAGTGGATTTTCAGTGGTGTGTGAGACTGCACAAGTGAGGGGTGAATTCTGGGTGAAATGGTAATGATGTGTAAGCATTTCTTCTCCACAGGGATTCTAAAATCATCTCGGTAAACCTCTTGCTTGTGATATTGTCAGAGCGTGGCCTTGACAGGAGGAGGAAAAAGCAGGCATTGATAGAAGAACAACCGGGGTCACAATAGAGCAGGAGAAGTCTCGGCTCATGGTTGGGAGGCTCTGACCCTGGCACCAGCCCTCTGCCCCCTCGCCTCCCCCGAGGCACCTCCTGTGGCAGGGTGAGTGGCCCAGCCTGGCCTCGGCCCGCACACTTCCCCAATTCACCCTTATTCCCAGGGGAGAGCGCTGAATCACCCAGACAGCTCAGAGTCCAGGAAAGCGATGCCCTAAAGGCACGGCACCCTCTGACTCAGGCACATTTATCACCCGCCCCACATCTAATCAGGCCTCAGGATGCCTGCTGGTGACATTCAGGGCAGGGGTCTTATCTGTAAACATCCGAGCAAAGGTCTAAAAAAAGCTCAGGCATATTTAGTCATCTTCAGAGTGGACGGGGAATATCCGCTTCTCTGAAGATTGATTCACTCGTCTGCTCCCTTTTATCTCCTTCAGTTCTGTCTGGTGGAAGCAATTATTTAACAAATTATCAGATTAAGCAGACTTCAAACTCCCATGAAACAACACGAGAATATGGGGAAAGTCATAAAATATATTTCTATCAGGGTCCACACATGGAACAACTTCTTAGCAGTGAGCGTTGTAGTGGATGCCATCCTCATCCAGTGCAAAAACCTGCAGGGTGACCACACCTCAGGTTCGTACCGCGTTGTCAAACTCAATCACAATGAGCTAGACCCCGCTTCATCCAGGGCCCTCCAGGGCCTCTTCCTTCAATTGTACCCTGACAGGGGTCACGACCCCGCAGACCTCAGCTCCTCTGAGTCCAACCTGCGGCCTCTGCTCTAAAGCATTCCTGCTTTATTTCAGCACAGCCGGCAGAGAGGCATCTTTAATCCGATGATGCAATCACAAATTGCTACACAGAAAAAAGGAATCACACCTGACCACAGTCGCTACTTCAGAAGATTCGCAATCTGAAGTCACAGTTTTTGTTTCAGGAAACTTGACATGAGATGCTGAATTATAGTAACCTCTCTCACTTAATAAGAGTCACCATGACAACAGTAAACACACTGGCAAATGAAGTCAGATTCAGTTTAAAGCAAAAATATGTAAATGAAATAAAACCATGACGTCTCCCCGTGTTTACAAATCCAAAAGGAACACCTCACAAAGATCCAAATGCAGGTGAAAGACTTGTCTTTCAAAAACTTTAAACAGGCCACATTATTACACACACAGCAGTGTCTGCTTTCCTCTGTGGGACTGTAAAAGTGCATCAAGCACTCTGCTTAGGTGCAAAGACAAGGTGACTGTACTCTACTCAGTTCATTATTCCACATCACCACATTAAAGAGGGAAACATTGTACTTAAAGATTTTTCAGTATTATGTATTTTTATAATGTTCTCAACTGCAAAAAGCTATTTACTCATCATCATGCATTAATAAAATACTTTTATGATTGTGGCATATGTATGTCTGTTCCTCTTAGACACATTGATCAGTCTGGATGAGACTCACTGTACAAACTAGGGTACCAGGATTATTATCATGTTTACAGCTTTTGGGAATTATTATTATTATAACACTCAAATTCTAATAAATTATTTCTATTATGCATAGTAACTGATTTATGATAGGTGTACATTGTTTGTAACTAGATTTTGCTCAGTTTGTAGTGCAGTAACACTTTGGGATCACTGGAAAGTGCTGTCATGCATATTTGTTGATAAGTGTTCATCAAACCGTGACACTAACAGTGCCTGATTGATTACTTTGTCTTACGGAGCAAATATGTAGCTTGCAAAGCAGAAGAACAATAAACTTATGTTATATTATCATTTGTTTGTTGTTTCTGATGGATGGATGGACTATATACAGTCATATAGTGAAGCTTAAAAGAACAGCAGTAAGTGAAATTTAACATACATGTCTGTGTTTTAATACATGAGCAGAGTGAACAAGTGCTGCAGGCCTCGCTAGTAACAATAATGATATATATTTTTTTATATATTTGTACTTTTAACTGACCTCTCTGGATGGTGATGCAAGATGTGGACTTGTAGAATGTTTTGATACTCTTATTTTAATTGGCTTTACACAAGTATTTTATTTTGAAATATATTTGTGTTTTCCTACTTGACAGCTATGGATGGTCATGATTTACAAATATTTAAATAGTCATTAAGCTAAAAACTGAACTAGAATGGCAAAAGCCTGGCACAGCTGTGTGCAATTATTTGAAAGCCTTTTGGGGTTGAAGGCAATACATGAAGAACATTTTAAACAATATCTGCTTGAAATGCTCATCCTTACTACCGACAGGTAAGATTACTATTGTAGTAGTCCTACATTTCATTCAGCTGCCTCCACAGTGAGTCTTTCACCTGACACGCCAACCTCAACTTGCAGCGAATAGAGACCCGATTCCCGTGTTGCTGTACAGGGAAGATCCAGCTCCACCATCTTGGACTTCCCAGCTGCAGCTGGTGGAGCTGGATCCATCCACTGGAGATATTTTAGAGACTCACTGGAGAGGCAGCTAAATGACACTGAGGACAGTCACAATAGGCAGACAGGGAAGCACATGACACGATGGAGGGATGTTCAAAATAACGTACTTACATATAACACCTTTAAGTAAAGTTGAATACCTCATCTGCACGACACATGATGATTGTTTCATACATGTTAAATAAATTCCTCACCCTTCACATATGTTAAAACAAAAATTAAAACACTAAAAGAGCAGAATCCGTTTGGCTTTGCATCTGAAATCCTTACACATTTCAGTGCTGTACTTACTGACGAACCCAAGACTACAAAATGCACAAAAAAAATCACTGCACTAATTTTTTTTAACTCATGCATACATCGCTTATCTTTAAGGTGTCCCTTCACTTGGTTTTGAGTTCATCTACAGACTGAATTTGAATAATGATCGCCTCAGTAATGCTTACACATCCACCAGCCAGAATCTCTGCAGGAAGAAGGATGGTATCATCCTGGTTGGTGAACTTGTCTCTGACAAAATCGTTCACCTGAAGAAAAGGGGAAAAAAAAAGAAAAAGGAAAGAAGACACGAAGAAGAAGAAGGAAAAAAAAGTCAGATGAGACACAATCGCAGTCTTGATGGCAGGGCATTAATGTTAACTTGTGGTTGCAGTCGCATCTTGATTGCAAAGTGTGTCTCTTATTCTTTGCATGTTTTTTTCCCCATTCACAATGAATCGTTCAGAACAACTTTTTGAGCACTGTAAGCTACGCAGTGGAATGACTTGCCGTGAGTTTGATAGCTTTCTCCGGGGCAACGCCAATGAGCTGCGGGAGGAGACCTGCAAAATATTATTCATAGATACCATTAGAATACCTGACTGAGAGAGAGAAAGAAAGACAGTCTGGCTGGAAATGAATGCACTTTTTTTTTTTTTTTTTAATCTTTGCTGAATGAATACATCCACTGACAGCTAGAACAATATAAGCTGCTGGGTTCTTGTGCGCGTAAAACAAACCCATAAATATTTACAGATGGTGCCTGATACAGCTGATGCACCAGCATACAAAGGTCCCACTGAAATTGAACAAAAGTCCCCAAAAATATGACACTGCTGCTGCGTATGGGATCAGCATTGTGGAGACCTGATCCCGCTGTTAGCGGGGAACAGAGAGAGCTGTGTGGTCACGTACAAGATCGAGGGGGGAGGCTGGGTGCTACAGTGGCGATAACTGCCATACTGTTTCACCGTCTGTCCTTCATCAGGCCAGATAAACTTCTGAAGGAGCTGCTGAGTGACTGCTGCTGGTGTGCAGCCAGAAAACAGCCGAGCGTGTCTGTCTCTGAGTCAATCACCCTCTTATCATGTGCAAGAGATGAGGAAGGAGGGCAGGGGGACGCAGATCAGAGCAACAAAGCGCTGCAGCGGTAGAGGCAGCAGTAGATGGCAGTCTTGACTTCCCTCATATGAAAAGCCCGAGGGTAGAAGTGTTGTATATCACAAGCCTTCAGCACCATTATCACCACTCAGGCAGAGGCAGATCAGACACCGCTGCTGCTGCTGCTACATGAATACTGCTGGTCATTCTCCTCGGGCAACTCTCCCAGGTACTGAGATAATGAAAACGTGACCCCTGGGTGTTGCTTTATTCACTGTTGAACAGGGAGGGCAAAGGTTTCTGGTATCAATTAGCGAACCATGCTCCCGATATTAGCGCGCTGGCGAATGCTGATGCTTTCCCATCAGATGGTTTGTTTTGCACAACACCCACATGTTGGCTTGCACAGAGATTTCAGGTCTTTTTATGTACTGGAAAAAAAAAAAAATCTGTAAAGGATTACCTCTGTAAAAGCCGAAGAAGCCCTCGTAACGGAGCACTTTCTTTGCACAGTCGAAGCTGTTCTTGTACATCAGCTCTCCTACAAAGGAGCCGGTGGAACGCTGGTTCTGCATGCGCGTCTTCACCAGGTCAATAGGGTACACAGCCGTAGCACCAGCAGCTACAAAAAAACCCCCAAAAAACACACAGTGAAACAGTTTTTGGGGTATCTTCGCTGTTTTGGAAAGAATCTTTTTGAGCATCTAAACAACTCAGAAAGCAAATTCAAATTTTACCTGTGGAAACTGTAACAAAAAGAGCTGCAGTTCTCGATATGACCCGATATGACAAAGAACCCCCCTTTTTTTTTTTCTTTCAAATTAGACAACCTAGTAAATGTTTGGTCTTTGTGCTTCTAACAATGAATTACTGTTACTTTTTAATTCAATTAATTACCTGTTGATATTGGAAAGCCCTTGGACAGCCCTGTAGTCCATACAAGCCATCACTTTATTTATCAAGACTCCTAACACAACTGAGATGTACAGCAATAATCCTGCAGCTACATTTGGGGATGGTTTATCACTTAAAAGAAATCATTATAAAGCTCAGAGTAGGAAGTCTGGCAAAGTGGACGACCGGGTGAAAAATACAAGATGAAATCAAGTTTAATGAGTATGATTTGCGGGAAAGTAAGGAGAGGAGAGTGTTGAAGCTTTTATGTTCTCTGTTATTTCACAAGAATGCACCTTCGAGCCTTTATTGTTATTGTAAATAAGTGTTAAAAATCATGGTTTGGCGGGTGTGAACTTTCTCAAATTCTGAAGGGAAGCCTGCCAGAAAAAGTTTGAGCAACGCTACACTAAACCATCGCTATCAGCTACACTCGCCATGTCTTGTTTGGCATCAAAGGTTGCTGTAATGATGATTCCCAAACATGCAAACAGAGAAAGCAGCACAGTGAGTGAGAAACAGCTCATTCCTGGTGGTTTCTCTGTATGCCTCATGACTTACAGTATATCTCTCTCTGACCTGGCCTGAATTGGCTGCTGCTGAATGATGACTGATAAGTCTTTGCATGTTTGGGGAGAGCGAGCACACACACACACACACGCACACACACACACACGCACACACACACACACACACAAACACACACAAACACACACAAAGAGCGTGTTCCTATCTGAGGGGCAGTTATGTCAGAGGTTCCTTGTATCAGTTCCCCCCAGCGTAATTAGAGAGGGAGATTCCAGGGAGTGCGGTTCCGGAAGATTTGTGTCATTCCAAAGCTCCGACTCCAACGACAGCCTGGAGCCACGGTGGCACGGCAGCACAATGCCGGAGCCTCACATCACAGCCCTTCTCCCTGCAGGACAATGGCCGGCCCCGGGGCCTCGGCGCGGCAGCCGGCCGGCTAAGGTTACCGCTCGGGCGGGCCGGGGGCTCCGCCGCAGACATGTCACTCACCTCCAGCGATTGCGCCCAGAGTAAACCTGTAGGCAGACTCTGCAGCCTGGAGCCAGATGGGCCGAGACGTTTCGTGAGCGTGCTGTATAGGAGAAAAAGACACCAGCGGTCAAATGAATCTGGAGAAAGACAGGAGGGGGGATCAGACACTAAGCATGAATCGGCTGGCTATTAAACTATAGCGAACCAGATACATTGTGGAAAGAAAAATGCTATAGAGTACTCAACGGCGGAGGAAGGCGATGGAATGCAGACATGTCATATAATGTCTGATTCATCGTCAGCCTGTATTAAATGTCACAGACAGACTAGCTCTGGATACAGTAAATGACTGTGTGAACCTGCGGCTGAGTTTTCCACGCATGCGACATGTGGGAGGCTAAAAGCTAAAAAGGTCTTCTTTTATTTTTATAACAAAGCATAATTTCTCCCTTATCCACTTGATCTCAGGATTGGTGTTTGATGTTGAAAGCACAGGCCTTTGTTTTCACTGGGAACTGATTAGCCCCAAAACCCTTTTCCATGTCCAGATAAGAATCTACATGAATATTACAAAGTCCGAGTGAGACGTCGTCAAATGTGTGTGCAAGTCGATGTAGTTAGTGACTTCTCCTGCCACCAGATGAGAGGGGAGTGGAGAAGATCACTTTTTTCCTCTTCCCAGATGCTTCCACCCAGAGTTGCATGCTAACAAGATCGAGGTCTTGATCAAAGGGTTTAAACAATTAGCCTACTTCCACAGAAGGGCAAGGCTGAGAATTGCAGCATCCCCCCAAAGGAATCAAATTCCAGACCTCTGAGCACGAGTCCCATGAGCATGAGTGGCCTGAAAGCTCTGACCACAGCCTGATATAGAGCCGTGTTATCCGGTGGAGGCAGGAACTATTTTGTTCTCCCACATCCACCTTGACTCCCACTCCCCTCCTGCCATTAGCAGACTTTGCTAAAGGCTCCTAAAACTTCTCAAGCCCCACACTGATAAAAGCCTCTTATTAGCGTCTCAGATGTGTGATTGCAGCTGATGTGTATGTACAGCCATACTGAATAAAATAGGCAGTGCCTTTCATGGAGAGGCGCAACGCAACAATCCATTCCTCCTCTATGACTATAATTGGAGTACTTTTATCTGGGAGTTAAAGAAATGCACTTCACAAGGGAAGAAAAACATGGGCACTCTGCTAATTCAGTGACTGAACAGTCTTCCTTTTTCTCGCTTCTTTCTGAGAAGGAAGCAGGGCGAAGAAGTGGGAAAGGCTTTGATGAAAGGCAGGAGGATGTGAGGTGTATTAGAGGAGTCACTCAGGCTACCTGTCTATGGCTCTCTGCTAGGTGGTATGGCATGTCTCCTTCCTCCAGCGGGGCAACTCTCTCGATGTCTGCGTGGTTCAGTCGCCTTGAGGGGGAGAGAGGAAGGGATTTAGTCCAGGAAAAAGCAGAAAGCCGTGCATCTACTTTGAGCGGCAGCCAGTGATGTAAGATTTTCCACAGACCTTTTACTGCCATATAACTTAAAGTTACGGCTACTCGAGCTTATACACACACAACAGACAAACAAAGCTGGAAGGGGCCCAACAAGTAAATGAAAGTGTTTTGTTACTAAATGCTGGAGAGCCAAGTATCCCCCGCTGGTCTGACGCATCATAAAGCCTGCATTCATGTTTTATGTGTGTCTTGTTAATCAGCCACTGGAGCAACAACCATTGTTAAACAGAATGAGCAATAACTTTATATTTACGACCAATAAACAGATGTTTATAACATATTTATTCCATTCATGTCAGATTAGAATAAAAACACGGGCTTGTGTAAATGTAAATGTGAGGGAATAGCAGGAGAAGCTACCTGGGCGACTGCATTAATGGCAGTGGAAAAGAACATTTCTGCACACTTTAATATTTTTTGGACTCCACGTTGAGTTTGGTTTGTTCCACGCATTTGTTCCATTCAATGTATTCCTCGCATATATGCAGGTCTGACTTTGGCAATTTAGGAAAGCATTAGGCTGCTAGAAACCCAAACTACATTTAAAAAAAATTACACAGTCAAAAACCACCCAAGTTAATCCAGGAGCTGGAATAATTATCTCCCCATTTATACACATAAACACAACAGAAAAAAATACAATGTGAACATATTCATAATTTAGTTACTAATTCAAACGACGCACTCAGCTGTATATTACAGTACAAATATTCACTATTAGCCATCTGCTAATTAGCATGTGTACTACTTTTTCAGTAAATCTTTATAAATAATTATAAAACACTTATTAATGCTTCATATGCATGAATATATTCTTCAATTTGTAGGTCATTAAATAAAGGTTTTCCATCAATATCTTCTTAGTGTTTTTCTTTATAATGTATGTTTTACTCAGGAGTCGGGAGAGTCATTCTTCCTTAATAACACTTATTAAATATAGTCAAATGCAGCGGTTCCTGTTTTTAATAACGTCCCCCCACAGACCCGAGAACCTGGTCATAGCATTGTGATGTGTTCAGAGTGGAACTGGACTTTAAACCACTGTAATTTAAACCACTCCTTCCATTATGTTTAGCTAACTAGTTTTTTTTTCTTAATATGCTCATGTTTGCTAAATAAATTCAACTTATTACACCTTTAGTATAAAATTTCCTAGTTTTTATTCTGAATTTTCAGTAGGTCTTTCAATTGATTATCTATTATGATGTGAGCTGACAATTTCATCTGCTTTCCCATATTTTTAGTGGAGTGTACAACTTTTTCCCCCACTTGTTTACTTACCGATTTTTATCATTTACCTAATCCTTCTATATTATATTTGTACATCTTATTAACCGTTTTTATTTAACATGAACTTTCTGCACAAATCTATGGAAGCCTGTTTCTGCCACTGAGAGAAAAAAAAAAAGAGCATTTGTTGCCATCCATAAGTCAAGAATTTGGGGTTGCCTCCTGAAAATGTCAACTTATTTAGTTCTTGAAATTTCAAGTTATTAAGTCAATTCTGAGATTATACATTTGAATGAGCTCTACTTGGCAAATAAATAAATAAACAAATAAATAAAAAATTAAGTGGCAGAAACAACCTTCCATACAAAGATGTCCAGGTCAATCAGTTCTTTAATTAACTGTATTTTCTGCTTTTTATTTATTTTTTTTAAATGAGTTGAGCTCAACGTTTCACACAGCCTTTGGCTACTGTGAAAGTACTACTAGTGCTACTATTTGAGCATCACTGGTGTAATGTAATACAACTAAACTAGGGTTCATATTTTTTAAATAACTCTATATTAAATAACAACTTATAAAGCAGTCGAGTTTTTCATAGGTAATCTCTTAATGGCATGCTAACTGGAAAATCTTTGAAATACGAATAAAGATTATCCACATAAGCATGGAAATAAGCTAATGGTAAATACAAGTACCTTATTATAAATTGTTATCCAGTAAAGTCTTACTACTCTTTAGTGTAAACGTATTATAGCTTAAAATATGTTCACTGACCAATAAACCAACGCCACAGGTGACGACAGAATAATTCGAGATCTTACCCGGAGTGAGAGTGGAGACCAACGAGCTGGTACAGGATGTCAATTTCCATCGGAGTGATTTGACCAAACTTATTTGCAGCGTGAACAAACTCCTCTACAATTTAACAAAGACAGGAGACGATGCGGTCACACAAACTGGATTTCAAAGCTTCGCTGTGTCAAACATGAGGCCTAGAGCATAAAAACATCAGTTATTTTTACTGGAGGTTTGTGTTATATAGTATTTGCAAATAATGTTCCTTGTATTTTTTTTCTTTATGTGGGTCTTTGTTGCTGAAAAATCTTTAAAACCATTAAAACCAGTCCTGTGTGTGCTTTACTACTTCTTCCTTGACTACCACTAACTGAACCACTCTCAGCAGCACCCTGCACCGCTCTGCTATATGGGATTTATATTCACTTCTTTACTGCTGCCTGCTGAGAAACTCCATTGCCATCAGGTGGTCGTTCTAAAAGGAAACCTAATGGTAGTCGTTGAGAGAGGGGAAAGAGTTTGTTATTCACTTCCTCCACACCTTTAGTTACAAGTATGCTCGAAGCGTACAATAATATACTTTTCTGTGAAGGACAGCAGACGTGTGAGTGCTCGCTTTAAACTTAATGATATTTGACATGCTCGGCAACAAATAACAATAATTATTTGCAAATACTGTTTGCTCAAAGTCTTTTCTACAAGGAGAAATACCAATGAAGAGGAAGCAGAAGTCTAAAGTTTGCATCTGAATGGGAAACACAACTGGGAACAGATGTGACTGACAGAACGACTATCAGTTACTCAGGTATACATGTGTGGGGAGGGGAGGGGGATGATCTGATTACCAGATTAAAAATGTTCATTTACCTTAGTAATTTAGTGCTACAGTAAATGTTTCCTGAGTGTTCACTCACACCACTCTGTCAAGAAAGTTAAAATATGATCGAACATCTCACATCACATTTACGATGCAGACGTGATTATTTCAGGAGACGCTCGGCAGTACCTTTGGTGACGAGAGTGTCTTTGTGCGTGCCCGCCACCGTGCTGTAAATCTTGCGGATCAGCTCCATGTTGTTGAGGAGAGCATTGAAGGCATTGAAGTAGGAGAAGCTCACCATGTGGGAGGTGCTCCCTCCCGCAGCCTACAGAAAAACCAAAAGCCTGTCAGGACCTATTGGATAGGAGGACTACGGATGGATCTTATTATGTTCCTTCAAATCTTTCTTAAACAGCTAAATGACAGCAGCTCAGTAAGACATAAATCACTAACACAGATGTCCAAGCTAACTGTGAATTCTTGTGTCACTGTTTAAAAAAGAAAAATGTAATAACTCAACTGAAACCAGATTCTCCTCGACAAACGGAGTCAGCATGTGGTGCCTGATGGTGGCCATGATGTCACTGAAGTCCAAGGCAGTGATGGTGCCGCTTTTGCTCTTGTCTTTTTGTGCAAATGCCTGGCGGGCGTGCTCAAGCTGCAGCTCCTGTAGCACACACACACCACACACACACAAGGTTAAGATGTTAAAAAGACAAAGAAACAGACAGTGTGTGGAAGAAGAAAGTACAATAATGTCAGTGTTAAACAGATGTGAAAGTCATGAGATGTGACCGTGTTAGGCAGACTTTTTTTCTTTCTTTCTTTTTTTTTTTTAAATAGCAGTCGTTTCTCCAGAGACTAATGAAAACCACGTCCCGGGTAGTCTGATCCCGCATTCGAGCTGAGCGGCTGGCGAGGCGGCCGGCAGGTGTGTCCGCAACAAGATGATTCAATATGACAACCGTGCAATCAGAAGGGGATGCAGGGGGAGGCTGACCCCGGGTCAGTGTCTGCTGTCAAAGCTCATCGCGTATAACCAGAAGACTGTGGAGGAACTCCAGCACCGAGGTGCTTCTTCATCCTCATATTCTTGTTCTGATAACCTAATCAGTGGATTTATTCTCACAATGTTTGCTGATTATAATGCTCAAAACCTGTCATGATACTCATTACACAGACATATACTTTTTTCTAGACTTACAAACACTTTGTGAACTCACTGAAGTTTCACGTCCCTGTGAAAGAGCCGTAACGTTCATAAACAATCGGATCTACTTGCTTCAATTTTAAGTAACGCCCTAGAAGAAATGAAATGTGCTCGGACATGACAGAAAACAAGACAATAAAAATGATACATATAGGTGAAATTCCGCACGCACAGGAGTGTTTGGTGTAGCGGTGGGAAGCTCCAGTCAAGTATGATAAACCGCAAAGAGCTCTGAGAAATCCCACACTGAAGTGGAGACAGAGTGCAGCCTGCAGAACTCTTGGACCACCCAGCTTCGGTCTCAGACCAC
This sequence comes from Benitochromis conjunctus, assembly GCA_015052645.1. Lineage (NCBI taxonomy): Eukaryota > Metazoa > Chordata > Actinopteri > Cichliformes > Cichlidae > Benitochromis > Benitochromis conjunctus. The sequence goes on along the minus strand of VOQK01010805.1, from coordinate 58,058 downwards.
AGCCCTCGACTCTGAACCAGCTCGCTGCACTAGCTCTGCTCCCGCTTTTTCTTTTTGACAACACACACTCACACACACACACACACACACACCGGGCAATAATCAATCAAGCAAAATAGCGATTTTTGGGAATTTTTAGACAGTTTAACAGAGAAGCGTAGTAAGGAAGGAGAGAGAAAGCAAGAGAGGACACACAGCAAAGGGCTGCATACTGGACTCAAACCTGGGCCACTGCATGTCAGCTGTAACTGTATGGGCGCCTGCTCAACCAGTGAGCTAAACTGGTGCCCAACTTTAAGTGTCTTAATGGCACAACAGGCTCCCTCAAACCACCAGAACTGCTGATTACACTCTCCTCCCTTTTAGTCATGCCAACTATACGCATGGCACATAGTTTCAATTTGACCCCAAGTGGGATGAAATCACCACAGGAGGAATGACTTCATATTTTCTGACGCTACTGAAGCACTTTTGGCTGCATTTCTGCACAAACGGATTATTTTAAATTCAGAAAATACTAAATTAATGAGATTTAGATGAGAAAGTTTAAAAACTGGTTCCTTTGAACACAGATGTACACATGTAGATAGTGCAGGGGTTACTTCTGTTACAGTGGAAGATGCATCAACGTGGCCGCCATGTCTGACAGGGAATGCAGCTTTCTGTAATTCATAAATGTCTACAGAGGCTACAAGTCATCATTATTTTTTTCAGTTTTCAACTTTTTTTCCCGTCCACCATTACATATTTATAATATTATGGTGTCCATATCAAAATACTGGCAGCAATCATGGCAGTTCTAAAAAAAAAAAAAAAATGTTTAACATGGTTCCATCTGTTCATCTGTTTTCCTAACTGCTTAGTCAACTTTGGGTCACTGATCCTGGGAGAGATCGCACACTTGCACTTTCACACCTACAGCCAATTTAGAATGAACAATTAACCTAACGTGTGTGTTTTTGGACTGTGGGAGGAAGCCAGATTAACCAGAGAGAAGCCACACAGTCACAGGGAGAACGTGCAAAGCCAGGCAGCAGGTTCAAACCCCAAACCTTCTTGGTGTGAGGTGAGAGACTGCCACCCACTGCTCCACCATACTGCTGAACATTTGACAGGAATTTAAATAATCTGCTTGTCGGTAATATTCTGCCAGTCTGTAAAATATAAAATGTGACCTAACAAAACTCGTCATTACAAAGAGAGGCCTGTGAACGTCAGACATGAAACGAAAGCTGCAGAGGACTCTCCTCCCCAGTTGTCTCTGTTTCCTAACAAAACAAGTTCACGTGAACAACGCTGTGCAGCTTTACTTTTGGTGTTTTTGTAGCCACAGCTGCGGTACATACGTAGGTCAGCGGTTGCTGTATGTCACATTAGTTTATCTCACAAGTCTGGATGCAGCTTCTGATATCTGATGGCTTCTGTAGACATAACGTAATGTAATGTAAAATCATTCCTTTAACTTTAAAATACTGGACCGATGCTCATCTGTGAAATTCAGCTCATTCCTTTAACATGCTGCACATCAGTTTTGACATAAAGCTCTGAGATAAAATACATACCTGCAGAAATTGGGTGAACTCTGTGTAGCTGAGGTTCTTGTTCCTTTCATGGCCAAAGTGTAGTCTGATGAACTCACAGTCCCAGTTGAAGGGAATGTGGTGATGGACTGTAGTCTGGCTGAAGATGTCACGTACATTCTCTGGAAGAGAGCGACCCGAGTGAGCAGCAACAAAAGACAAGGAAAAACCTGCGAGATGCAGCTGTAATGTCCATCTCGCGTGCTCATTCCCTTTGCAGAGAACCCAGTTAAAAGAGATGAAAGAGTCAGTTTAGATGGCGAATCTGAAGAGGCTGTTACATTTTGAGGGTTGTGAGCCTTTCCAGGAAATTTTCTGTATAAGCTCTACTCTCAATTCCAGCTGCCTTTATGGAGGCCTATTGCACAGAAAGAGCACGACAGCAGCTTCTTTGTAAGACTCTCTTGGTTTATGACAGACTGGATTCATGTCGGATGGAGCTGGGCATAATGTGATGTTTCACACAGCTCATTGCAGCACTGCCCAGAGACAAGACCTTAAAAAGTCCCACTGTTAGCATATTTAAGAAGCCCCAAAAGCACTGCTACTCCTACATTTATTGACTATACATGCTTACACACAAAAGAGAACTTCTACTAATCATCCCCGACCCCAGTAGTTTCTTAGTGTTTTCCATCATTATGTCATCAATGTTTTCTTTCAACAAGAAGCACTTTAAATTCCTTTCATTATCTACATCAGGTCTACATCTTAAGTCAGGCGTAGGTATAATAATATTATCCAGTTTAAATTATCCTCTGTGCTGGTCTGTCCTGAAACACTGACATTAACTACCATGTACATACCAAATGAGATGTTCCCTGTACCAGTCTTGTCAAACAGCTGAAAGGCAACTATGAACAGGGCATCGGGGGCACATAGAACTGCCTCAAAGGCAAGAAACTCCTGGAAAGAGATCAATCTGTTTGGAGAAGAAAGAAAAAAAAATGGATGAAAGATAAATGGATCTTCAACACCAGCTAGACAACTAGACACAAAAAGTATTAAAAGGGATTAATAAATACGTTTTATAGCCGAGCTTCAGTTTTCATTCTTAGCAACAACACAAACCGGCCAATGAAATAATGTTACTAACACTGTTCATACACTGATACATACACAAGCATACATATCCATCCATCCATTCATTCATCTAGATAAATAAATATCCTTTATTTATCAGTGAAGAAAAGCATAGTGTTGACAGGTTGTTGATGTACTAAAATAAATACTTGTTTATCGCAAAAAGAAAAAAAAAGGAGATGAAAGCATGACAAACTCTTCATGGCAACCTTCATCGCACGACTTGTTCTTTCTCACCCATCCTTGGTGGTGTCAGCCACTCCGGCTATCAGCTCCACAGTTTTGGGATTGTGTTGAGGCTGTGTATGGAGGCCCAGGTAACTCTGCACAAAATCCTTGGGGGTCATGTAATGCTCTCCATCCTGCACCACGTTGGCATACTGCAAAGGAGAAACAGACAAGCTATAAACAAGAGTCAGTGTGGATTCATATGTGCATTTAATCGGAGAACAAGAAAGGCTGAAATTTTACTGTGTGCATAAAAAGATGTGGACGTATCCCTTGTCTCTGTAACAATAAGATGCATCCCGCTTGCTGTAACAGCATAAAGGAATCTACGTTTATCGTCCCTATAGAGCATTTTAAACATATATATGTAAGGCTTTGCCGCAGCCCATAATGACAGGCAGTACTGAAAAAGCATCTCCAAGCTTTGTCATCTCTTGACTTCATTCTAACCATGAATCTCATTCTCATACAAAAGACATGTTGCTACACACATAACAGACAATGATGCATGCCGTGCCACTAAAATTGCAAAGAAAAAAAGAGAAAAAGAAGTGTTATTGTGTGGAAGGAACACTGTATTTCAGTGATTTACCCCTTACTCATTCAGAGCAAAGCAGCTGACAGCCCCTCTCTTTTTCAGGAACACCCTGTTCCCACTCACGCACTTGCACACATTCAAACCTGGAAGCTGCAGTACAATCTGTTGGCCGCTGAGCAGCTCCAGTGGCCTCCGTGTGAGGGGTTCAAGGCCTTTCTCAGGGGCTCCTCGGGGATGGGAAAATGTTTGTTTCACTTTGTCCACCCAAACTGATCCCACCAGTCAGGGACTTGAACAGGCCCGCTTATCCAAAGTCTTAAGTTAGCAGGATACATTTTTCTATCAAGTTCTTTTTTACCGTGTACAGTGGTGTGAAATCTGCTGTGCCACAGTATATTATGTAGAGATTTATTTGAGCGTGAACATCTATGGATGCTATGTGTTTTTGGGGGTATATGGTGTTACAAGGTCTATCTACACACACAGCCTGGAGAGCAAAAGATACTGTGACTCTGGCAGTTTGCATCCTTCCAAATTTACTTTTTTTTTCCCATTATCTTTAAATTAGACACCATATACACTTAATATCAAAGTTTGGTCAGCAGATTGTTAACGGAGTTTGGGAAAGAAGCAATATCCCTTATTCATAAGTGTTCCATCAACACATGGGGGTTTGATTTAGTGCAAGGTGATGCATAGGCTGTATTACTCCAAAAACAAAGTGAACCTCATCTTTCCATCAGTATCCTCTCAGTGCAACAGTGGCTCTCCTCAACTTTCTCTTGAGAAATTAAACCTAACCACAACTCGGATGCTCCATAGAAATTCCTGAGTTTCCATCTGACACGCAGGTTGAAGCTCTAGGAATGATGATTGCCAAGAAACTGTAGCGACAACGATTGAAAAATTGTCCAAAATGTAAAAAAAAAATAAAAAATGAAGCTGTGTAAATCTTTGCTGTTTTATGATATATCATCCTAACCTCCAAATCTACTTGCAATAAATAAAATGCATATAACAGAGCCAGAGCAAATGTGTTTTACTCCACTCTTCTGACGCAAAGCATGCAACGCAGTTGCTGTGCTGAACGTGAGATCTGGGTCAGGCTCTAAGACATAAGGTCATTTTTAGAGCCCGGGTTGGTTTTCACGTTGGGGCAGAGATAGCTCTGGGAACACAAGCACCACATGAACTGGCAACAGAAAGGCCACACTCGTGGGCCTGAGCCAAGCTCAGACAGAGAGAGTACGACACGAACCCGGCTGAGAGTGTGGGAGGAGTCCTTCAAGCCAAGTGTTTTCAGGACAATTCAACGCACTCTGCTGAATTAATCTTTTTAAGTGAAAATATTAATTCCGAGCAATTTATTGCCACATTTCTCCATCACATGATTGTGTATCTATTCACCCGCGCAGTAGGCCTCAAGTAGTTCTTAATCAAATTATACAGGCAGTCGGAATGAGCTTCCAGTAATTAACTCTTCCACCTGAATATGCAACACAAATTACGCAGCCCTGTTCTAGCAGAGTGAAGAGATGTTCAGAGACCATAAGGTGACTTAAGAAGTTGACACTCCAAACAAGACCTGTTGGGGGTAAACAAACTAACACCCTAATGCTGGGAATTGGTTGTCTCCAGAAGAATGAAGAGGAATTCTTTGAGTTTTAAAGATAAAAAAATGAAATAAAAAAAAAAAAAACACACACACTCTGCACATGCAGAAAGTTAAAGCCAAGGACGATTCTCTGTAGTAGCTGATCCATAATTAGTCAGAGTATTTATGTGACCTTTACAGAGCTACGTGTCCCTGTGGACGCCACAGAAACTACTCGCTCACTGCACCATGCCAGCAGGCTTTTTAATGTATTTGTTTGATTTCATACGAGTTGGTGTTAGAAACAGTTTTATTCCTGTGCGCAAACCTTACCTTCAGAAAAACAGTCTTCAAGTCTTGGGGGTCTGCCCTTTTGGTTGCTTGCACCTGTAACACACAAGTTGGAATTTGTTATGAAAAGCAGTTGAAAAACTGACCATACTACGTTAATGCCTGTAGTTTTTGGAGCTCCAGCAGGCAACTCTACCATCAATAAAGCTGAAGTTCAGTCTGTCACAGTTTAGCTTTGATTTTGTTCCCCCCTGTTTACGCATAGATCACAGACTACTAACAGCAACAGCCTGGCACTGCATATGGAAGTAGCCGTGCTGCGATCCTTTCTGTGAGCAAAATCCCATCAAATCTCCCAGATTCAGAAAAAAGCAGCAGAGAAAAAGAAATTACAGCTGTCTCTGCGAGGCCGGGAGAGATGCGCCTGTGTAAAGATGCAGAGCTTAAATAAAAGGGGGGGAGGACAACGCTGCGTTTCAGACTGAGGATTTGAACCCAAGCGTCCGCGCAGACGAGCCGCCCTATGCATCCGACAGCGCAAAGCTCGCGGCCGTTTCATTGCCTTTAAAAATTATTATCTGATAAGAAATATTGACGGAGTCACCTTGACCGCCATGCTGGATGTGACGTCAGCCGCAGTGGACTAGCGCAGGCGCTGGGCATCGGGATGACAGCGGAGGTCCGAGACAGCGCACTATTTTTAGCCAGATTGTTGTCCTTTTGCTGTGAACAAGGTGCTGTGACAACCGAGGCGCAGCTGAGATGGACGCTCCGGACAGAGGCACTTGGTCAGCAGATGTGTTACAGCATTTCCGGTCTGCACGGGGTCAAGCGAGGACACGCTCTACTGTGTAGTAACCCTTCACATAACAATCAGCAGGACAGAGGGGTGAAAGGAGCAAAGTCACGGAGAGAGTATCTTAAAAAATGCATTATTTATTTACTTATTAGAAAAATCATATAATGAAATTAAAAATGTCCAAAAGAATTTTCCATAGTTCAAATTCTAATAATAGTCTACTCGGTTTACGATAATATAAATTACATAGAGAAAATCGTTTTGGCTAAAGTGATAATAT
>VOQK01010805.1:37400-51608 GCA_015052645.1 Benitochromis conjunctus | reverse complement strand
AAAAAAAACAAATAAATAAAAGAAATTACACCCCACCTCAGTTCTAAGGTTTTCTATATCAGGGCATAAAACATAGTCAAAACCAGGACTTACAATTAAGTAAATGTAACCTTATCAGTCTCTCACATCATTGTAGAACATTGCTTCAGTTCACTGTTTTTATGCACAGCTCTCTTAGATCCCACCACAACTTTTCAGTCAGGTTGGGATCTGGAGTCTGGGCCATTGCAGCACTATGACTCTTTTTCAGTCATTCTGTTGTAAATTTGCTGCTTTGACCGTTGTCCTGTTGGATGAGCCAGTTTTGGCCAAGCTTTACCTGTCAGACAGGTGGCCTCACCTTTGACTCTAGAATACTTTGGTGTACAGAGGTAGACTTGGTGACTGCTCTAGCCCAAATCATCACCCCTCCACTGTGCTTGACAGTATGGGATGTCAATAGGCTATGTCTGGGTTGTGACAAACGTGGTGCTCTGCATTATTAACATCTTGACTTTGGTCTTGTCTGTCCAAATGCAGCTTCAGATGCAGCTTTCCAAACCTAAGTTGTGCTGGGATGTTCCTTTTAGAGCGAACCTGGCAACCCTTCCAAACAGGCCATGACCATGACTGCATTTTACACTGTAAAATAAACACACTGTCTTATTAGAGATAAAACTCCAACAATGACATAATTGCCCATGAACCTGAATTAGATGACAGTGGGAAGGAAAAACTCCCTTGTAACCGGAAGAAACATCTGGCAGAACTAGGCTCAGGGATGGGCAGCCATCTGCCTGAAGTATTTGGGGGCTGAGGAGATGTTGGTGGAACCACATCAAAAGTCACCAGCCGAATGAAACCGCATTTCACTTATTGTTGGTTCTTCTTCAGTTCCAACAATATTTAATACATCCTGAACTGTCATCGGTGGTCGACCAACAGTTGTGTATAGTCTAGCTCGTTGGGACTCTCAGGCTAAAACATCTGGCAAACATGTTTCACTGTAACATGAATAATTTTAGCAGCTCTGGTTAGGCTGCCTCCTCCAGCTCCCTCAGAGATAAGAGAGCTGGTAGAGGCAGCCTGATTTTCCATAATAGCTTTAGCAGGAGTTGAAGCAGAAACATCAGACGAATTGGGTTTGAGGTCCTTCTTTGGACTGGATATAGATTTTTTTGATTTTCCATGGCCTGAACCTCAGATAAAAATGGAGGTTCAGAAAGGTGGTTCCTCACTGGTTTATTGGTTGACTAGGTTTTGTTTTTCTATAATGTTATTCAGTGTAACTTAGCTGTAATTGTGTATCTTTATCTTTATCTTTACCTTATCTTTGGTCTTCCATTGGTACTACTTTAACTGATCTTTTTAATTTGAATATATTTATCAATTTCCTAATGATAATGTGTAAGTCCTGGTGCAACTGACAAAGCAACAGCACAGATAGTCTTTCATAGTCTTGAGTGCTTGAAAGGACCCGAGACTACCATAAACCAGGTTGCCTGAGAAGCTATACATACACAAGACGCCCTTTGCTTCCTGCTTTTCCTGGTTTTAAGGTCTATGATAAGGTTTATTTAGTTTTAAAAAAGTTTTTTTCCACATTTTTCCACAAGGACAACATTTCCCTACAGTTACTGATGCATTATTTGATCCAAGGGTCATGGCTTTGAAAGGCAACGCCAGTTTGCAGTCCCTGAAGCAAGACTTTACAGTTTATAGTTCTAAGGTTTTATGTGCACTTAATTAGGAATGACAAGAGAAACGTGGAGGGGATTGGTGGGACTGGAGAGAAGAATTAGTCCAGGCCAAACTGTGAGTCATCGATTGCTTAATAGGGCAGATCAGTATTCTTACTTGGAAGAAGCAAGGAGAACACAAGCCACTGGTCAGGTTTCTGTGAGAGTTCAGCACCACTGGAGGGCGGACAAGCAGGTGAGTCAGAGAGGAGAGTGTTTGGCCAGAATATTCCAGATTAAATAGACCAGTTTTGTGGAAACAGGTACGTGAGCCTTGGAGGGAGTGTGCTCTTCAGTTGTGCAAGAATGACTGGAAAATGAGACAGCAAGGATGTAAGCACTGTGTAAACTCAGGGGAGCACTAAAACCATGAAGAAGCCTGACTGCTGCTCTGCAGTACACAACAATCTGGCAGAGACGGAATGCTGGAGCTGGTCCTTAAATTCAGTTAGATGATGAGTCTGATACAGCAGGAACAGGAGACCCCACCTGCAGGTGAAGGCCAGGCAAATCCAGTCCATCCATAAACAGAAGAGCAGTGTAGGAACAGAGGAAAACTCGAGTGTAGGTTGCACTCAAGTCTCTGAATATGATCAGATAGAAGTTAACAAAGTTTAGTCAGTCTTCCTATTATTCTCTGCTTAGTCATAGTTATAACATATCAATAAATGTACATTGTCATATTTTGTTTTTGTAGTGCACTCAAAATATAAAACTAATATGCCAACTGGACTTTGTTTCTGAGAAAAATTAAGGTTTTTAAGGTTTTGCTTGAAGACCTGCCAGGGTTCAAACTACCAAACTTACAGTGTGGCCATAACACTTTATTATCTGAGCTACTTTTGCTAAATCTCTTGCACCTCTGCCATGCCACTAACACAGCCAATACAAACGGAAACTATTGAATTCAGTAGTAAATGTCTACCAGAGGAATTCCTGCACAAAACCTTTTTAATACTGCAATATTATATTTCCTCCCTTTCTCCACAGCAAGGACTTCTCCAAAAAAAGGGGGGGGGGAGAGTCCAAACGACTGTACTTTGAGGTTCACAGATCAAGCAGCATGTATTGCCTCCATGCAGGCACAATTTGTTACCTAAGGATTGTAAAAGGTATAGTATTGTTCAGGGAAAGGATAATCTAGTGCTGATAGTGTGGTAGAGGTAAAATTACAGTGGCTTAAACATGACTGGGTAGGTCATTCATTGGTGCACCTGGAGGACAGAATAGCTTAGACTGGGATGATAGCGCAACATTACTCTGGGCTCAGAGGGATGTTCAGAATTGCACTTTCTCCTAGAGAGTAAATTTCTGTTTATTTTATTGAGATATCACAGTAGTCTAACCTAACCACTTTCTTTATTCTCACCAACTTCACCGTCCAAATATGTCAGACTTTTATCCAAAATGTGCTGTTTGTCCCACATTTGTATGACAGTAATCACCTGTGCATGTGGTGTGGGATGATTTGCCCTCAGGCTTTCATTTTACTGGATTTATTTTATTTTTTGAAGAAGAAAGAAAATGTGAAAATAGACATTTAACTTAAACACAGCAAATTACTGCCTTGACTCAGTAAAAAATGCCTTTCACTGGGTGTTTAAGTCCACTGCATCAAGCCAATACAATATAATGAAAAGGGCAGATTAAAATACGGCTTTTATATGTTATCTTACTCTACATGAGGAATGTAACTCTATTTTGGCAATACTTTATTTTGTTTGTTTTTCTTAGTCATAAAACATTTAGATACATATTTAGATGTTGAAATATCAACATCTAATTCTGTTTATATGTCATCACATAACACATTTGAACCACTTAAATTTCAGTATTAAGATTTGTGACTGATCTGAGTGGGAAAGTGTATATGTGAAAGTCAAAACTGTCTGGTCAATAAACTTGTCATTTAAATCATATTAACAGCATATCTTTGCCTCTTAGAGTAATGCAGCTTTAATATCATACTTACATAATTGGAGTTAGTGATAATAAAGTTAGGCTACCTTCATTCATTATCATCATTTACTAAATTTTAAAGATATGTGACATAACTACTTGTCATTTGTATTTCTCCTGTATTTGTAATTAAGGTGAAATCATGTGAAAAAGAAAAGAATGCCCCCGTTATGCAATAGCTTGTAGAAACAGCTACATAAGCAATAATTTTATGCTAAAGGTAAATAACAACACATCGGGTTCGATGAATGTGATCCGCTCTTCTTGGTTAGTGGTTGGTGGGCAGTTGTTTTTGCACAGCTCTCTTAAATTCCTGCTACAGCATTTGAATCAGGTTGTGATGTGGACTTTTACTGGATCACTGCAACTTGCAAATTTGCAATTTGCATTTTGCTGTGGATTATGGCCAAACATCTTATGTTTAACATTTAACATACTAACTGAGGCCTGTACAGTCTGAGATGGAGCTCTTGGGTTTTCTGCAGGTTTTCTGAGAATTCCAAAGACTAAATTTTGGGTGAATTTAATAGAACGACCACTCCTGGGAAGTGAGTTAACACACACATGAATGCTCCAGCAAAGTCCAGCAAAATACCAAAACTTCAATTTTTATAGGGATGGACACACTTGCGGATCAAGTTAATCAAGCGTTTATGAAAAAAGGACTGTGAGAAATTATAATACTGTGTAATATGTTAACAGCTAAAAAACAGCAAAGTGTTACATTAAGAAAAACAAAACAGATAATCACTTTGATGAAACGATGAAAAGAAAGTTACAGTTCGAAATGTAACTCAGTTGAGTGTTTTGTTTTGTTTTTTTACCGTGACTTCTCTTTTTTAACTTTTAGTTTGATTATGTTTTCAAATATTCTGTTTTAAATCTTGTAATAACTTATAAATCATTGTTGATATTTTGTGAAAGGAAACCTTCATATACTTTAATTTCTTTTACGCTTTACTAAAAAAAAAAAATCCACATCCTGTTGTCACGGAAACACGTGGACCCGGAAGTCCTCCTAATTCCGCGGGTCTTTTGGGACAACATTGCTACGTACAACAGTGTGCAGAAATGGCGGGTAAGGTCGCTAAGCGTTTTAAGGTTGGGTTTCCCTGTCTTTGTTTTAATGCTGTCCACTGTCAGGTGGACTTCAGTGCTGCTTTAAGCTCGCTGGGGTTCTAAACTAGCTCGCGATGTCTTCGAAAACATAACGTTAGATTTCGGAGGCAGCAGCTGGCCTGTTTGCTAACGTTAGCACCCCGTTATCAAGCTGATAACGTTTGCATGTTGTGTGCTATTCTAAGGCTTTGATTTCAGGTTGAATATAGGCTTTGAATGGAGGGATGATGCGCATATAATGTTAGTTTAGACCGTTTCATGCAACGTAGAGTAGCTGACCAGGTGTTTATACTCTGTTTACGTGCCTTTATGTAACATCTTGACACATCTTTTCAACTAAGAGACTGGTATGCTTTTTTTAAAGGACCACACTAGCAGCTCATCCTGTCAGAGCACAGGAACTGTAGTTTTACATCGTGGTAAATCTCTGTCCATGGGTGGCACAGCTACAGTTCAGTTAGGTATAAGTTGGGCTTTAGGCGGGGTTGAAAGGAGCTGTTCTTGGTGGCAGGTGAGGTTGTTTACATCATCAGTCATAAACTGGAGCAGTGGCTCTCTAATGGTCAGCCTTATTCTGCCAACTAGACATTATTGTAACTGCAAAAAAGTAATGAAGGAAATTTAAATTTACTACATTTTTACACATCAGTGGCTCTTATTGAAAGTGGCGAGGAGCTAAAACCCGTTACTCTTTGTTTCTCTCTTGATGAGCTCCTTCTTGTTTGTAGTAGTGACCCACAGGTTGGGAAATTAGGTCAGGCAGAAGTGTTCGCTGACTATGATGTTTGCAGATGACATTATGATCTGTAGTGAGAGTAGGGAGCAGGTGGAGGAGAGGCTAGAAAGATGGAGGTATGCTGTGAAGAAAAGAGGAATGAAAGTCAGTAGAAGCAAATCAGAATAAGTGTGAATGAGAGTTAGATTGGGTAGAAGGAGTGGAGGTCATGGAGGTGGATGAGTTTAAATACTTGCGATCAAGGCAAAAGGTTGTACAAGAGAGGTGGAGATCAGTGTTTGGGGTGATTGTGGCAGAAGGAGGTTGGAAAGGCAAGGCTGAGATTGTTTTGACATGTGCAGAGGAGGGATAGTGGATGCATTGGACAAAAGATGTTGAAGATGGAGCTGCCAGGCAAGGAGATAAAGAGTAAGACCTCAAGAGTAGGCTCATGGATGTAGTGAAGGAGGACATGCAGTGGATTTGTGTGACATGATGAGATGGAGGCACATGATCCGCTGTGGCAACACCTAAAGGGAGCAGCCGAAAGAAAAAGGAGTTCCTTCATCTGACAATATAACATCTGAGGCTCTGTCTGTTGAAATTTTGCCTTATTTTTTTGATGTGCCTTGGGGGAAAAAATCCCCAAAAAGTAACTATAACACATATCATCATTTTCTTGTATTTGTTGTAGTAGTAGTAGTAGTAGTAGTAGTAGTAACCAGTGCTGCATGAGTATAAATAAGTTTTCATACCAGAGACACGTATAGCTTGAGTCAACTCTGTGTGATAGAACTAAAATGCTGCAGCCAGAAACCAATCAATTCAACTCTTCATCATGGCAGTAAAAAAAAAAGAAAACATTTGGTTCCCTAACCTTTTTGAAAAAAGCATTAAATGTTCATTTAATTATCAAAATGGATTCAGACTCTTTTTTCAGGGTGAAGTGGAGCAGTTGTTAACTTTGTTTCCCCTGTGTTGCCCCAGATGTAAACACCATGGAAAAGAAACTGGCTGAGTACAAGTGTGACACCAATGAAGCGATATCCTTGAAGCTGGGTAGGTTTAGTTTTTTCTTCATTTCCCATTCGAGGGATTAAACTGAATTTCCCGGAGGAACCCACTCGAGGGATTAATAAAGTTTTATCTTGTCTTTTATCTTATCTTATGTTGTGTTAATGAATAAATGTGTGTATACAGTTCCAACATTTTGTGGTACTTCTTCCTAATTTCTCACTTTAATTGAACATGTTTTTTTTTTTTTTTCTACACTCAGTTCGCTTTCCAGAGGATGTTGATGACGATGGCACTACATTCCACCCCGAGTACAGCCACCAAGTCTTTGGAGACGAGTGAGTGTTTATAATGATACAAACATAATGTTATCATGTTAAAAAAAAAAAAGCAGTTTTCTCTATGTATAACAATGGAATTAGATATGGCAGAAATGATGCTTCACTACAGATAAATACAAATATTTAAAGTCACACACATGCTGCAAGAGACAGAAACCTTAATGGTAGTTACTAAGTCTGTTCAAATGGGGGCCCTCTTATCACTCAGCTGTTATGTCAGTTTACAGTTTAATAAAATAAAAAAACAGGGCTCAATACTTGTAGCAGTTTGACTATAAATTTTGTTTTCCACTAGACATTTCCCTCAGCTCGTCTTTCTTTGGCTATAAAGTCTAGCGTAACTGTAGGGTTCCTGCGTTGACTTTACAACGATGTATTCAAAACATTAACAGTAATTGGCCTCCTTAAGAAAGCATATTCATGAATCTTTAATTAAGACGCCGTAAACAGCCAGTACATGAACTGAGTGGTAGTGGTTACTGTCTGTTTACATTTTGTGATTTAAGCAATAATTACAAGTGGCATGAATCTGGAGAATAACCTTACAAATGCAGCAATATGAGAAGGAAATTATGGATGATTTTAGGCTAACAAGTTTATTTAATAACAGCACCCAAATTAAACTCACCTTCACCATCTTTTGAACAAATGATGCTTTCCCGTAAGTTATCTGTGATATAATTGCTTGTAACTGTTTACAGCTCGCTGCAGTTTGAGCTGAATGGTGGCTGGTTGATCTCTCACCCCAAGTCTGCAAGAAATCAGCAGATTTTTAGATGCATAATTAGGTTGTAATATAAGCATGATGCAAGAGTTCTGAAACCGATGATGATACCAGTTTTTAGGGAGTCCAAAATTTAGATACTGTGCTACACATACTGCACTCAGTGGTCAGAGTATCGTAAATAAAGAAGTCGAAGCTTTTCTTTTGAGCCCATAGATGTTTTCAGTTGGATTAAGAACTTGGAATAAGGCCTGGACTGGATCGAACATGAGGGGAAGTTGGTGGCATTCATGACTTTGTCATTTAAGAACTGCCAACACACCCTGGGCACAAGAAGCTGGGAAATGTCCGGTATCAGGAAGAACTCATAGCCCACTGTACCAGGATTTGGTCACACTGTGGGTCTGAGGATTTTTATAATGGAACCCAAAGACAGTCAGTGTACTTGAGATATGTGCAATCCTCCAAGGAGGTCTCCAGACTGTTGTAGCAGCCTGTCTCCTCCACTTATGCATGGATGTGCCATCTTAGTGAAGCTGAACTTCCTCTGCAACATGAATGGACTGCTGGTTCCATCTCATGCTACCAGTAGTGACAAGGACACTAGGAAAAAGATAAACTAGAGAGAAATCGAACAGGTTGGTTTAGAAGAGAGCTGCGATTTGTGGCCACCACCTGGAAAACCATTCCCCTTTTTGGGGCTTGTCTTCTTGTTGCCTCTCCCGTCCCTTCAGCTTGCACTGATTTAGCTGAAATGGATTCATAATCATTCCTGTTTCCTAACTGGACAGATTAATCTCCCTGAAATTTAACCGAGTTTGTGTTATACTGTGATTAAGTGTTCTCATAATATTTTTTGAGCAGTGTAAACTGGCTGCCTCCCTAGAATTGATTTGTTCAAAGCTCTACAAGCTGCGGCAAGATCAGATCTGCTAAAACTATATCCCAGTTTATTTAAACCTGACACACGTTGCTGTTATGGTGCTAGGAGTCATAATAACTTTGCCTTTTAACCACTTTTCAAACTAAATATTTTTACAAGAGCCATATTGCATGCTTGTCTCTCAGTCTGACTGGAAGCAAACACAGTGGTGGCCTGAAGCAAATCGCAGCTCATGGTAGTTGAGAGAGATTGTTCGTCTGGGACAAGCCACCAGTCAATCACAGGACTTAGAGACAGAAAACAATTAAAGCTTGTATTCACACCAATGGGCAGTTTTTATTTGCTAGTTAACCCAACGTTTGTGGAAAAAGCTAGAGTGCCTGAGGAAACCCATGCAAGCAGAGGAAGAATACACAAAATCCACAGAGGCCGGCCTCAACCAGTAGTGGGTCTGAATCAAGGATATTTTTGCAGAGAGGCAGCAAAACACCAGATAACAAAGTTGCAAGTTTATAACTATGCTAAACATTATAACCAGTGTCTACATCATGACTGTAGAATAACAGAATATAAAAGCTGTGCACTATAACAGTATGAGAAAAGAAATATCGTGCGATATGAAACTTTAGTGCTCGGCCTCCCTACTAATATGCAAGTGCTGGAGATTTCTTCTAAAATTGCTAAAATTGAGCTCCTGTATCATTATGCTACTGGTCCTGAACCTGTGGCTCTAGAGCTACATGAAGCTCTGGTGTCCCAGCTCCAGTAGCTCTCTGTGGCTTTGACAAAAAGCTCAGTAGAGGTGGCTAGCATGGAAGTACACCTTTGTATGGAGTCTACATCCAAAAGTCCAGGAAAGGGAACAGTTTTAGAAGTACAGGAGCAAAAACAGTGTTAAGAACTAAATCCATCCATCCGTCTGCTTGTTCATGGTCGTAGGAGTGCTGGAGCCTACTCTAGCTGACGTAGGGTTTGAGACAGCTAGTCTGTTGCAGAAGAAATGGATCTGATCAACTTCACTACTGCTGCTAGTTTACAGCAACTCAGTTATCGGACTAAGGCGTTTCACAGATGGTGAAATGTTTTGGAGCATCTAATCTTAGACTTCACAAGCTGCGCTAAGCATTTTTTTTTTTTTTTTAAAGGAAGATATACCTCTTTCTACATATACTTTAAAAGACTGAGCCATAAAAGTGGCAGTAAACTTTACCAGACATCCAGTCTTATATTGTATATGTATTAATCAATATCAAAGCGGGCTACTTTTTTATGGACATGCCAATTCAAAGTCAGCCTGTGTATATATCAAGGTCATAATTGTTCTTCTTTGTTGATAATAAGAATGATTAATAGTTCAGTCATTTCAAAAATGCAACAAAGCATGCTATTATTGATGTTAAATGTTATGACAATACAAAATTGAAGTACCAATTAATCATAAATGGCTCACTGCAGAGTCGTCACATGGCTAAAGATTTTAATCATTTACACCTATTAGTAATGCTGATGGGCACATTTATTTTACTAAGTAAGCAGGCGGTGTCACCTTCATCATAAGGCTCAAATGTGTCTCCATACAGATTCTTTGTGTTTTAGCAGTAAAGGTCGCTGAGCCGTGCACTATGAGAAGGCTGTCCAGGTTTTTCTTTGTCCCTGTCAGGGTTTGTGAAGTGTGATTTGGTCTGATCTGACCTGGAGTGCATGAGTTACTCCAGATTCAAACAGCCCACACCTAGTGGTTTGATTAAGGACTTTTACTTGCATTTTAAGGTTAAAAAAACAAACAAACAACGACAACAAAAAAGCTATCTGTATAAGAGGAAACTCATTGTTGAGGATCTGTTTTAGTCAGTTTGCTGATTTTATTAATTACTAGCAGAAAACTTTGCTGTTGCGTCACTCACAGAAAGTTTTAGGAATAATATACGTGATCCTTCCTGATGGACAGCACACAGTGACGTTTGCAATGTCAGATTCACAGAAAGGAACATAATGTGCGAACATAAATGGTAATTGGTCTTGCATGTTATTGTAGAGCTGCGAAATTACTGTAATGTGATGCACAAAAGAGGCACTGAACCGGAGCAACACTGCATTATTGGCAGTGACACCTGTGTCGGCGCATAGACTTACAGTAGCACGTCGTTAACGTTTCTAAATTGCATTTCCAAATTAGTCAAAACTAGGATTGGTTATTTTTGCACTTGCTGCAATCAGCTCAAAGGGAACTCTGTAATTGGGGCATTAATTATTTCAGCAAGCGTAATTGCTAGTAAACCTTAATCACAGTTGCATAATGATGAATCTATTTTGTCATAAACTGCCAGTGATATAACGATGAACGAAACAATGCAGCACAGCGAAATAAGTGACCTGTGATAATCATTTATTATAAACTCCAGGTGTATATTTGTTTTTATGTAATGGGAATAATCAGATGTTTGTTATTGTCCCTCTGAACATTACACAAAGCAGTCCTTTTTACAAATCACTGCCCAACTTAAACATTTTGTAGTCTTGTTTGGATTTTTAGTAATTTCAGTCGCTTTCTGTGCAGTGAGGTCGCTTTTGGCTACAAAGGTCTTCAGATCCAGCTGTTCTACACTGCGGGGAACCTGAGTACCCTCTTCAAAGTGAAATATACCTCAAAAGTCACAGAGACGTTCGACTGTGTGGAGGTAAGTCATTTCTTTATTCTGTTGTTTTATCACAGTTGCATCAACCTCTTTGTTGTGTTATCGTGGGGACAGTAGACGACAGATACCTGTGTTGTGCTCACTGTTTATTACTGTCAGAGGCTGCCAGTATAAACATAAAAATAATGCTCGAATATCAAGAAAAGATGACAAAACTTTGCCTCCTGCTGAAAAGTAGTGTTTTTCTTTCCAAAAGGTGCTCCATTGTGCTTTTAATAAGGCTTATTATGTAAAACCAGAATTGTCTAGCCTGAGGGTGGATTTTTCACTTAGTCATTTATTGTGTAAGTCTCTACAAGCTAAATACTATGTTGTTTTTCTTAGGAACTAGACAGCTGCTAAATGTTTGAATTTCATTCATCAAGTGGCAGATAATCAATGAGAAACTCATGTTACCCAGTGTCTGTGTAAGAAAACGCTTGTCTGCTACAAGTGCGTGAATGCAGTCCAGCCATACGGATGTAATACACACCACTGCAAACAAATACGTGACAACATCTAGTAACAATTAGCCAGACCTGTTTTTAATGTCCAAATCAAGTCAGCTCAGTATACTGAACCAAAACTGAGGGTTTTTT
Organism: Benitochromis conjunctus; assembly: GCA_015052645.1. NCBI lineage: Eukaryota > Metazoa > Chordata > Actinopteri > Cichliformes > Cichlidae > Benitochromis > Benitochromis conjunctus. The sequence continues at coordinate 39,861 of VOQK01010805.1, read as the reverse complement.
TGTCCAGCGTACCAAACACTATGTTCAGCTTAATTCAGCTCAAGTGTAAAAAGCAAGCTGACTGAACTAATGAAAGTCTAGTATGGATGTGATAAATCTGTGTCTCACACACACAATTTAGTCACTGAATTAAAAACGAGGTGAAAATGTTCAGGAGAGACGAGATCCAATCACAAATAATTGAGTTCTGTAGAAAGGCGGGACAAGTTTGCAATTGATCCAATCAGAAGTAATCTTGTGCAGTAAGGTTAGCCGTGCACATTGATGTTTGGGTGGGTACAGCTAACTCCCATGCTCCCTGCTTTTCATAGAACCGCGACAAAATGTCAACACCTGGGAGGAGAAGAGTAGACATATGGACACGTTTCGCATATGATGTCATCTACAATAAGATGACAGTAGTCACGCTTTAGCATGTTGGGTGGGTGCGGTACAAAACAACCGCAATGCATGCTTCAAAATGAGATTGTTAAGCATACAACACTGTCACTAAAGCCTACCATAAATGTTGCCATAAGACAGTCAGGCTTATGATTTCAGTCTGTGATTGAAATAGCTACATATTGGAAATGACTTGCGATCTGTTTCTGATAATAATTTGTAACCGTCAAGCTAAGCGTGTTGAAGAGAATCTCAGTTGAGCCGATTTAATGTGAGCTTGCTCAGCTAGCGTTATCTCACATCTCAGGACGGTGGTGAGATGAGCCCTCTTGTTCAGAGCATTTTAATTTATTGGATAAAATATGTGGTGTCATTGTTTCCATACAATATGAACAGGCAAGATATCGTGATACTATGCTGTATCGATATTCTTTTCTTTGCGCCTACCACACACATATCTGGCCTATAAGCATGCTGAATGTTGTCATTTGGTTTCAAGTGATGCATTTTGGTTTTCATGGAGTTTGCTTTGAGTTTTATCTGTGTGAAAAGAAACAAAACTATGGGGAAAAGTTTACAAACTCGGGTCATGCAATACTAATAAATCTTTAAAGCTGTGCTTACAGTTTGATCTGTCCTTTCAGGCTGCGTGAATGGTTAACAGTAACAGTTACCTGATAATATGCATTAGTTAACAGTTATAGATCATATGCAAAAACATGTAAAAAGAAATATAAAAAGCCTCTGTGAGTAAGGCTTTCACTGGGTCAATTTATGAGCGGCTAGGCTTGCAGTCCACTGATGGAAACTCTGATGATGAAGAAGAGGAAAGCATTGCTAGCCAGCTTGCCCTTTAGTTTAGAGAAATGGGGAAAAAATTCAAGTTTAGTGACGAGTGATTTGAGAAAAGTGATTACTCTTTGTTGTTGAAAAACAATTTTAGGAAATGTGTACCAAGTAAGCCGCACTCTGGGTCGAAGGTGTGAGTGACACACGGAAAAACTGGGACATCGTGTCAAACAACAGCTGTATTTTTTTTTTTTTTAAACAAAACTAGATAACGTCATCAAACTCAAACGGATTCTTTCAGTTCAATTTGTGAAAAGGATACAAATTCCCAGTTTATTCATACCAGTTTGTCGTTTTTTAAATGGCAAAAACAAATAGCTGAAAGTTTGTCCTGAAGTCAACTTTGATTTCACCTTACTGTACTTAGAGTATAGTTTAATTTTTGATGTGTGCTTCCATTCAAACATATGGTCTTACATTTAAAGCAGTCTTACAAGGGTCTTAAAAGAGTCTTAAATTTCCTCTGCTTATACCTGTAAACAAACAAGTCAACTCAGCTCCGCTCTGAATTCACTTTGGTAAACAGTAGAAAACTGTGTAAAAGATCTGAAGCACCTATGATGCATTTTTTTAATCTGAGGAGGGGGGGGGAGACATGTATTGTATTTTTGACAGTAGTTTTGCGAATGTTAGATTCGATACCCCGTGTCACGTATAATTTGTGTGTTTTGAACTAACAGCAGGTGACGGGAAAAGCGTAAATGGAACAGGATTTTATTTTATTTGTCAAAACATATCAAAAAACAGCTCAACATATCAAAGTATGGCACAAAAGATGTCCTTATTAATCTGAACTTTTTAACAAATCAGGCTGTAATTTTCATAGACCAACACGAGGCAGCTTCCCCGAGGCGTTTCCTCCCTAATTGTGCGATCGATTACACTTTAAGGGAAGCAGATAAACCTAAGGCGCTCTAACTGAGGGACCCCAGAGCCTCTCTTGGGGGCGGGGGTGGGGGGGGGGGGGGGTGACATTATTCCAGTTAGAGATCTCCTGTTTTGTTAGACTAAATCTCGTCACAGCGCGGTCCCCTGTGTGTCTGCGCTAATCCCACTCCTCCCTCTGAAGAGAATGGTTGTATAAGCGGGGGTCCAACACGAGGCATTGATTTTTAGAGCTTTCTGTAATGGAATCAGCAGGGGGAGTAATGTGACCCGGTTGGATGTATCGTACACGTATTTGTAGGAGTGAATTATTGCTCGAGTTATTGACAGTTGAGCTCCTTGAAGC
>VOQK01010805.1:13576-27627 GCA_015052645.1 Benitochromis conjunctus | reverse complement strand
GCTTGTGATTAGAGCGTGCTGTAGGTATTACAGGTACTGCGCTGCAGTGGTTTGTATCATATCTGTCTAATAGACTCCAATGTGTTCATGTAAATGAAGAGTCCTCTTCACACACTGAGGTTAATTTGGCTTACTTGTTGTTCCTAGAGTATTTAAAAGTAGAATGGGAGGCAGAGCCTTCAGTTTTCAGGCCCCTCGTCTATGGAACCAGCTTCCAGTTTGGATTCAGGAGACAGACACTATCTCTACTTTTAAGATTAGGCTTCAAACTTTAACTATTTGCTAAAGCATATAGTTAGGGCTGGATCAGGTGACCCTGAATCCTCCCCTTAGCTATGCTGCAATAAGTGTAGGCTGCTGGGGGATTCCCATGATGCACTGGGTGTTTCTTCTTCACTCACTGTATGTTAACAGACCTCTCTGCACTGAACCATACCTGTTATTAACATCTGGCTCTCTTCCACAGCATGTCTTTTATCCTGTCTTCCTTCTTTTACCCCAACCGGTCACAGCAGATGGCCGCCCCTCCCTGAGCCTGGTTCTGCCGGAGGTTTCTTCCTGTTAAAAGGGAGTTTTTCCTTCCCACTATTGCCACATCCTCATAGGGGTCCTCTGATTGGGCTTTTCTCTATATTATTGTAGGATCTTTAACTTATAATATTTGAATGAGTTACTGTAGGTACTTTAAATATATTTAGTAGAATCAATGTACTATTAAGCTACTTAAGTGGGATTTTAACATTTATGTAAGAAAAAACAATTAACCTATTTAAATAATAGAGTTTAAATATGTGCAAATTTGGGGCGTGGTCACTTTAACTGACAGGTGTACCTGTATGCTAGGTGTCTGCTGAGCGAAGTAACTGAACTGGACCTTCTAACCTGGTCTCGTGTGTTTTTTATTGTACTAAATGTGCTGCAGTTTTGGTGTTTTATTTACGTGTTAGTTACAAGATGTCAGTATCTAGTTAAGCTTGTTGGCATTAGATGATAGTTCAGTGCTCCACACTCCTGCCTTAATGAGATAATTTTTGGCTCCAAGCATCAAGATGGCTGATCTGCAATGATTAGCCAAACCCGAATTGTTAGCCAATAATTATTAACCATCCGTGATCCTTATAATTCAGTGTTCTGCTTTGAAAACCTTAGATCCAGGCAAGTACAGAAGCACCCACCTAAGTCCTAAGCATTACTGCAGACCGACACACCTTGACCCACTACCACGGGTTAATGCCACTCTCCTACAGCTGGGACCTCCCCTAACAGGACAACGTGCCCTGTATCACTGTAACATAAGTGACCATGCCCTACACACACATTATTAGTCAGGTAGTTTTAATTTTGTGCTTAAAAAATAGATCTCATGCTTATTTCCAGCTCTGTATTTTCATACTTGGACTCTACTAGAATTGCTTTGCATGAACTGCTGATCAAATAATGCATATTTATATAATTTTGGACCTTGGTGCACCCTCTAAAAGGAAACAAGACATTTGAACTCATCTCCCTTTGAACCGACTTTCTTCTGATTGGCTAGCCCTGGCAAACGTTAGGTTTGCCGTGTGCCTGACCACATTAAGAATATACCCTCTCTTTGACATCATGCAGATCCACGTGTAGAGAAAACAGTCTGACACGGAGCTTTTACAGCAGTGTAAAGTGTGAGATCTCTGATATGATCATCCAGCATATAAGCCTAGAAAGGCACGAAGGTCTGCTTTAAGGATAGACAGAGACAGACTCCCCCACTGTTTCCTCACCGTGTGTGTTTCAAAAATGCTAAATAACTGTTTTTCACATCCTCAAGCAATTCCCAGTCTTCTGATTAATGCTCCGTTCTTCTTGGTTGCATTGTTTAATTGCACATATTTATTTTCAGCTTTGAAACAAAATAGAGGGGTGTATTCATCATTTTGTGTTATCATACCCTCCCTCATCATACTCTTATGCTCAGGAGTGATGCATTCTTGTTCTTGTAAAGCTGTTTCCACCTTATAAATATGTCATCAGTGCAACTTAGTAAAGAAAGTTAACAACAGCCTTTATATATACTTGTGTAAAATGTGCAGTTTTTCTTTTTAATGTCATATCATAGATCTCAACTTGCCTGATTAATTCATTTTCCCTTGTGTGTTTTTATCCGTGTAAGGGGGGGGATTTTTGACCAGGCACCCTCTCACAGCTAATGCAACTTCTGATTGGTGCTGATGTTGAGTGTTGAGACTAATGAGTATTATGCTTTTCAATTGAAAACCTTTGTGCCACTGTATTGCCCCCGCTTGTGCAGATCACTGTGATGAATACCCATCATACTTTAAAATACTTTAGCACATTGTCGCTAAATGAAGGCTGCCAGGTCAATTTTCAATTTTTTCCCCCTCTCTCCTCTTGAAACAAGACAAAACCTTGGAACCCTTCACATCCTCTAATTCAGACTGATTGAATCCACTCATGGCCACGAGGGGCCTCATCTCACTGTAGTTTTCTCTGCTTTTTCTGCTGTGAGTGCACATTTTGCATTGCGCTGCACAAGCTCAGCCGGCTGACCTGCTAGTGGGAAGTGGCATTATTGTTTAGTGAGTTTGTATGCTGTCTCATTATTTCCACTTTCAGACATTGTCAGGCTTTCACACAGCAGGCTCACGGCTTCACTTATCTGATGGACAAGGGCAACAAACTGCTGTGGATGTGGCCGGTTTGGAGGATCTGCAGGCCCCCGTGCAGTTGTCAGAAGGGTGTGAAACCTCTTTTTGACCCTTTAGACCACACAGTTGAGTTTAGAAAAGCTTAATTATGCTATCCTGGATCTGAAGTCTGTTGCATGTCTGCAACCGTCATGACGCAGTATAGAAGACACTCATTCAGTAGAAAGAAAACAGTGGTATGGTGGGAAATATGCATTTTCACTTACTAGACCAAGTGCATCTAACAAAATCCTCACCTGGAAATATTCCAGGCACAAATGCTCCATTTTAGTGCAACTAGGTGAGTTTAAGATAAGACAGAGTCCAGCTAAGGCACACTCATCACCCACTTTGTTAGGTACACCTGTTCAAATTCTCTTTAAAGCCAATATCTAATCATGCAATCACATGGCAGCAACTTAGTGCATTTAGGCACATGCTCGAGACGATCTGCTGAAGTTCAACGTGAACATCAGAATGGGGGGGAAAGGTGATTTAAGCAACTTTGAATGTGGCATTATTATTGGTGCCAGATGGACTGGTCTGAGTATGTCAGCTGCTGATTTGCTGGGATTTTCCCACACAACCATCTCTAGGGTTTATAGAGGATTGTTGGAACAAGAGGAAATATCCAGTGAGTGGCAGTTGTCTGGGTGAAAATGCCTTGTTGATGCCAGACATCAGAGGAGAATGGTCAGACTGCTTCAAGCTGATAGGAAGGGAACAGTAACTCAAATAACCACTGGCTACTACCAAAACATGCAAAGGGTCATTTCTGAACACACCACACATCACTACCAAAGCCAACCTGACCATGTGCATGACCACAATGATGGTTTCTTGAACATGACAATGAGTTCACTGTACTCAAATGGCTTCCACAGTCAACAGATCCCAATCCAGCAGAGCACCTCTGGGATGTGGTGGAGTAGGAAATTCACATCATGGTTGTACTGGTGTTTAGAGGTGAAGAAAGTATTTGATTAATCATCATTATTATTTTTCAGCTGACGTTCCAATAATCACTTCTTGCTTAGATTAACACAAAATTGAAAATCTTCTGTGGGTCCCATTTTAAAAAAAGAAAGAAAGATATCCACTTTTTTTTTGTAAAGAAAACTATTTTGGATACAAATCAGCAACTAATTTCAGTTGTTTTCTTTCTACTCTCAATCCAGCTGGAATATAATTAACAAAAGGTCAGATAATGACACATTCTGTGTTTTGTTGGGGTTTTTTTTTAAATTGAAGTGAATTATTTTGGCGAAATCTTAGTTTTTTATATCTCAGGTCAGTTCTGGAGGCACATGAGCTGTCAGACATATATATCAAAGCCATCATAGTCCAGACTAACGTGCGGTATCCAACATTTCTTTTCCAGTTTATTCACCCTCTGTAGTCGATCGGCCACTCGGGTGCAGTGAATTGAAATCTGAAGCAAGCAGTGCACTTTCTGCCGGAGTCGAAGCTATTACGGTGGATCCAGCCGTGGGCCCTCAGTTGCCGTGCTTTTGTAAGGGGGGATACAGCCTGTCTGCGTCAGAGTGGAGATGTGGGAGGTTGATTTATGTCTGAAAGTCTCAGGGGTTTCAATCTCCCCTCTCTCAGTTTTCATATTTCACCGGATAAAAAGAAGGAAAAAAAAAAACTGGGGTGGGCAGGCGTGCATTAATGTTTGCATATCCTTGCTGCTCTTGATCATGTTTAATCATGCAAATAATTGCATGCAACCTGCATTAAAGCAGGCAGAAAGGCTTATTGCCAGTTCTTCTGTGAAAAACAACAACAGTATCAAGCTTGACTTGAATATTTAGTTTCACCTGTTGGCATTTGTGCTACTGTGACCTTATGGCGCCTCCACCTCTCTCCACTGAGGCAGACAGTCAGGGAGTTTGGACCCGAGCCCAGCTGTACTGAAGGACCTGCTGAATATGATACCTGCGTGGAGGAGCTCCAGCGTCTTAGCCCCCAGGTTCCCAGGAGAGAGCCAGGGAGGAAAGTTAGAATCCCCCCCAAACCCCCCAACCCTCTCCCGCCACCGCTGCTTTTCTTATCGCGTATCCATTTCTTTTGTGCTCCTTGGTTACCCACATACCCCCAGGCTACGGAGCCCCCTCGTCACCGCCAGTGAACCTGGCCAGTCCCCTTTCTCTGCTAAATGGGTCCTCTTTAAGATAATGTTTGATGCGTTGACAGCCAGAACCAAAACAGTGTAAAGGAAACCAAGTTTGACATCTTTTAATTGTGCGTCAGAAAGCACATATTGTGGTTTCTTGGACTGCTTTCAGATCATGCTGCTGATATGGTAATTTGCTCAAGTGAAGGATGTGATGAAAGTAGTGCTGTTGATGGGTTTTGTAGCAGAAGTCCCCGGAGTCCAGTCCGCTGGTTCCCCTCTACTTAAACATGACGTGATTGGTCATGTTTAAGTGCAGATTTAAACAGTGTTTGTTTCATCAAATCATCTTTAGTGTCAGCAAATTTGAAACGAGCAGCGGCAACAGTTGAAAAGGTTTTTCACACGGGGAATCTTTAATGTCCGCCGGTGTTCATTATGCTGCAGAACAAACGGCATCAGACGAATAAATCCCAGGAAGCTGGCTGTGGTTTTTCCAAAATTCATGGTAATTGATTTCCATCTGCGTAGGACCAGAGCTTGTGGTTGTGATTACATGTGTCGGCTAAATGAATTGGGATCATGGTGCACTTCAAATCAAGCGTGCTTTACTCCGGGTTTCTATTCAGATGACATGAAAATGGATCAGTTGGTGTACATAAAGTGGTGGATGCTGTTGTCGTGATTGACAGCTGCGTGACGAGGCTTGTTATTTTTGTCACAAGCGATGCGTGTTTGCAGAATAATCTTCTTGATAGCCTCATAAAGATGATGTAGCTTATTGAAAGGCTTAATTTATCGCATTGTTTTTAATCCTCCTCTCTTTCTGTTGCGCTGGTTTTAATTGACTTGTGCAAATGCAAATGACCCTGCGCTTTTTAAATATTATCACACACTGACTGGAACCTGCTGTGGCATTCGGTTTTCATTTACTCCATTTGTGGTACCAAAATATGACATAACAGCATCTAGCAGGAAGTTGGGTTGTTTGTTGGAAATCCACGGAGGACCAATTTTCAGCGTGCGTTTTAAATAAACAATTAGTTGTGAGTAATTATTAGATGGAAGAACGGGAAACATTCATGTGTCAGTGTTATGCACAGCATGGAGGATTTAATTGTTAGTTATTCCTATAAAAAAAAAAAAAATCAACATTAACTGCAGGCTTTATGTTTTGATCTGCACATGAATGGCCCCCTTGACTAAAGCTGCTATTTCTTAAGAGTGCCTTTCTTGTGCTGCAGGACCTGGCTGAGTATTAATCTCTTAAATGAGCCATGCTGTGGAGCTGGATGAACATGTGCTTTGCTAGATGTAGTTTTCTAATTTAAACTGTCCCATTAGGCTGTAATTGTTGCTATCTGAGGTTGGGACAGAGCCGCGTGGGAGGCGAGCGAGAAGTCAGACAGAGATGGTATCGGGGCCGAGGAGACAGGAAGCCTCTGTGTAATCACGTCAGGTTGGAGATCAGGGCCGAGATCAAGCCGAGCGGACTGAACTCTACTTGTCTTCTGCTGCGGTGAAGCTTCTCGATGACTGCTGAGCTGGTGTGAACGTGTCTTTGTTGTTTCCACGGGGGAGACTCGGTTTCACCTGGGTGTTTACGTGTTTGATTTGATATGCAATTTGTGCCTGAGGGGATCAGTGGTTAGTTTATGTCAAAACGGAGGGAAAAGGGAATGGTGGCTTTTAGGAATAACACCAGTAGGGGCCAAACATGTGAGGACAGGTTGTTTTCTGAGCTGAGGTTATGGATTCCTGTTTGATGCTGTCAGTTTAAACAACTTCCCAGAGTCATAACAGGAAATTAATGTTTTTAATATTATTATTTGGCTAAAGATAACCAAACACTCCAATTTTTATATAAAACTTAAGTGACTGAATTGGACAACAACAGCGGTATGAAGACCTCTAAGAAGGTTCTCAAATCTAGTAATGACACATTCAAAATCAGTAGCAAAGTCCAATCTGGAGAATTAAACAAACACATAGGAAAGGTATTTTTTTGGTGTACTAACGCAGTAATGGATACGTTGGTGTGAGTGTACGGTGTGTGTGTGTTTGTGCCCTGCAGTGGTATGAAGAATGCTCAGCAAACCTCAAAAGAAACTGTGGATAATGAGACGAGCGCTCCTGCATTGCACATACTGTATGTCACTCACAGTGCAATACCACAGCACTCCCAGAACCTGAAGCACTGGAAAGCTCTCGCTGTGTTTGTTCCATCTGAAGTCAAGCTTACTAAGTAAATAGGAATGCTGCACACAGAGCCACGCTGACATTTGCCAGATGCTCGGTGCTAATTAGGGCCAAGTATTCCCCCTCGGATGGAGTGTGTGAGAAACCGTAAGTGCACTGTTGGCCGACCTGTAAGACCTGACTGGGGAGGAGTTCTGAGCGCTTGAAAGTAAACTCGGGATTGTTATTTGGAGCAGGAATTTGTTCTGTTTTCGTTTACAAGGAGAAGTACATGGGTTTTATTTGATACCATGTCTGACTGAGTGTTGAAGCTCAGGATCTCCTAGAAGCTCCGTTGATATGCGTGAACCGATTTTATTCTGCCTCTTGACACGTTTAAGATACTTTTTCGTAGTTCAGTGCCGCATGTGGGGATGTGCCAAGGCAAAACACAGGTGCTGAGACAAAAAATAAGCTTCTACCCTGTTGCTAGTTTCCCAAAAGTTAGCAACATGTATAACATTTTATCCTCTAGCTTCCACATTTTTTAAGTTTACTGCCTCCAACCATAATCTATCCATAGATAGATATCCAAAGAAACCTTTCTACCTCCTGCCCACTCTGCAAAGCCTCCTCCACTCCCAGAAAGATGATGATGATGGTGGTGGTGCATTAAGCAGGAAGTGAAAGCAGACCTGAAAGCTCCAGCCACCCACAGACCCAACCCTTACCTCTCCTAACCCTGCTCTCCCAGGCTGCAGCGGGGCTGTGTCCTGGCTCCTGTCCAGGCTCTGGTGCTGTGATGGGGAGGGTCACGGTTTGTGTCTGACCCCGGGCCTGCATGTTGGATGTTGTTGTTATTATTAGAGCGCCTTGCCCCCCGGGCAGGCGGGCAGTCCCCAAAGCAGGAGGAACTGTTGGGCTCTGGAGAGGCTCTAGACCTGGAGAACAGCTGTGCGGGTTAGAGGCTGCTGGGGCCCCCTGGGAGGGTGGAGCAGTTAGTGGGGTGGGGGTGCGGCGTTCTTGCACCTACCCGCCAAGAAGCACAACAGTTTTTTTTGTTTTTTTTGACTCACTGCACAACCAACACATACACTAGCCTATTAATGGGCATGTTGACTAATGTACTAGGACCAAGGGTGGTAACGGGAAGCTTGCAATATGTTACAGTACATGCAAAAAATGACTCTAGAAGCTTTGACCTCAAAACTGGGGTGTTTTTTTTTTTCAAGATGGGTGTTACGTTAGTATCTTAGTAAGAGCAGTGGCTTCATTTCATTTTTTTTTAAGACGTATTGGCCTGTGACCCTATTTGAAACAATACGAGCAACAAACAGACCAGGCTCTGGGTCTAAATAGTGAAGACAACGAGGACATGCTAGTGGTTGATTCCTCTGCACAAAGACATCTGATAGTATGAGAAAATTACCCAAATTCTCAGCAGATCTATGAACACTTCCTGAATATGTTTTCATTCGCAGTCTGTAGTTTTGTGTGTTAATACAGGATTAATTTCACTTTGTAAATGATGTCATTTAAAGTAAAACAAACAATAAAGCAGAGTGTGGTTTAGAACAAGTTGTTACTGTGTTACTGAGCGTGCAGTATCCTCGGTTTCTAGGTAGCATCCACTCCTCAGCCAACGAACAAAATACTCAGATCCAGCTTGGAAAAAGGTCACAACCTGATGGGTGATGTGATGGTGGCTGTTTCCACCTTTACAGCTCAGGATTCCTCAACAAGTGAAAGTTTGAAAATGAACAGCATTACAAAGATGTTTGGAAAACTGCTTGCGGTCTTGTGTGATGTGCATTGAAACCCATTTGAGGTCCTGACTCTCAGTTTGGGGAACTACTATTTAAGACCTTTGTGAAAGCCGCTTTATGAATTGTTTAATAAGTTGGTATTGCCTGTTCATTGTTTTTTGCAAGTAATAGCACAGAGTCCTTTAATTCTATCTGCTCACATAGCGAAAATAAAAAATATGTAAGGCATTTTTTTATATCATATTTAATGGTGGACTATTTATTCGTATTGAACAGGTGTTGCTCGGTGTGTGAGCGCCTTTATTTTGAAAATGTCTTTTAAAATGTTTCCTGTGCTTTATATATGCTGTATAACTCATATGAAGCAAGGAGAATTTTTATTTGTATAAGCCATTAGTTGGTTTGTGAATGAATTACAGCCACAAGAGGCCAAAGGGTATTTAAAAGACCACCTTCCCTCTCTCTGCCATCTTAATTCTGCCTATTCTTGGCAGGTCTGGAGGGGGGCCTTCTAACTGTGTAAATAGCTCTGGAAATTGCGTGTGGCCTTTGACTGTCTCTGTAATTGCGAGCCTCTTGCAGTATTTTGCTTGGCAGTCTGAGAGGTTAACCCCTGAGGGCTAGAGGCCTGAAGCTCTCCGTCTGACTGGCAGAGGGCTCCTCAAAGCCCCACTTGTTCACCTCCCTGCCTGGGCAGCTCTAAGCCACCGCTGATCCTCTTCTGGGCGAGAGGGAGAGAGTGGGAGGCAGTGCCTCATTCAGCCATGGCTGAAGCTCTGAAGGTTGAAGCCTGGAGTGTTAACAGAAACCTCAGTCCGCCTGGGTGCACCTGGGACGGCAGCAGCTCTCATAGCTTTGTCACCTCTGGTAGAAAGCATGGATAAGTTTGGGCTTTTAGCCATAATCAGATTATATGGATGCTGGTGTACTAAGTGCTTGATCAGTTTCCCCTAAAAACCTTTTTCCCATATTCCCATGAAATTGTAAATGTGGACTGTAGCTCCAGTTAATTGTGTGCAGATGGATGCACCTGGTTTCATTATATTGAACCGGCGCTTGATGCAGTTGTGCGCTTAAATTTCAATTTATCAATTTATACACGGGATCGCTGTTGATTTACAAAATGCATTTGGCGTCACTGAGAGAGAGTTGGATTAGGAAAGTAAATGTCGAGCACTTGGAAATGGCCAAAAATAATGTTGTGTTAAATTGATTTGATCTTAATTCTGCACATTAATCCTCTGTTTGGAACGTCTTCATCTCCGAAGAATTCCGGGTTCACGCCGGGGATTCGTGTTAAAGGTGCAGCCTAACCTGTCTGCCGTGATGGATGATGTTGCTGGATGAAATGGTCTGTAAAGATGCAGCCTCTTCTGGAGTCACAGCACAAACTGTGGAGGAGAAGGAGAAAAAAAAAAGAAAAGAAAAAAGACAACATGTGCAGTTTTGCCTCCTCGGATTCCCACATTGTTCTTGCCAGCTCTGCTCCCCCTGGGCCTCGAGAACGACTCGCTACACCCCAGACAAAAGTACACAGGCAGAAAAGAAATATCAAGGCACAAAGGCTCTTTATGTAATGCTGTCAGGCTGCATTGATTTTTTTTTTTTCTTCCTGTATATTTGACAGACAACATAAAATCGTTGCTTCATGTCATGTCAAGCTGGGCTTCAGAGATTGCATCGGCTCTACCAATACCATTCAGTCCTTTGGAAGAGATCGTTCTCGGTCTATACTTTGTGGAGAGACTGTGAGTAATTCATTTGTGCAAACTCTGAATGTGTTTGTTGCCTTTACACAGTGACACATATACAAACCGCTCCACAGAATGCAAACCTCAAATCTGAGAGTTTGTTCACTGGACCACAAAGCAATGGGTTGTGCAGGATCTGAGGCCTGGGTCTGTTTTATCAGTCTGACTCTGGATGGATGAATTTAAGGACTGCAGCAGGAATGGGGTGCTGGTTTGTCTCTGGGTTCTTGTGGAAGATCAGCAGCTGTGTAATCAGACCCGGCTCTGACCCTACCTGTCCGGACGTTCCTCCAAACCCTCCATCATGTCCCGGTGTCACGCACATGCTGATGAATCACTGGTCGCGTGCAACCTCTGAGCTGGCTTGACCTGCAGTCCTGATTTAGTGAGGATAAGACGTAACTGCCAGCAGTGTCGGGACTTCCAGGGAATACAGTACATTATTCTTCCTCCTTAACATTCATCAGAGGTTTATTTAAACTCTGCCTGATTTATAGCGGATCTGTGGCCACTCAAGCTGTCCAATAAAGAGACAGATAATAAGGCCATCATAAAACCCCAGCTTTCAGCAGAGATCAATGGTATTTTTAGTTTACATGAGAATGACACTTTTTTGTATTTAACAAGGGAATGCTGTACACAAAAGTGTGTGTTATGCATTATATTTTTCGGCAGGATATTGAAATTAGCTCTAACTTAAACATGTCAGTGAAGCAATAATGTGGTTATTTATGTATTCTTTATGGAAAAAGAGCACAACTGGGTTCTGGTGAAGCACTAACGTTGGGAAAATGGGTTTTCAGACTGTCTGAAAAGCTGTGCACAGTTCAAAAAGTTTAGTGCTTTTAATTTTGTTTTATTTTTTTGCCCAGCTATGTCCCTGCCATAATGCATTTATAATGGTCTTTTACAAGGTTATCTGTTGAGATAAAATGTAGCTTTTTATTTTTCATATGCGTACTGCTATTCATAGCTAAACTCAGCACAATGAAATATTTTATTAGATTTTCTGTTTATTAAATCTCTAATCAAATACCAAACTGCATCAGTTTCACTTAAATCAGAACTCCAGATGACAGTTTTATCTCATTAGTTACCATCTGCATGGGCTTACCTATTTTATTCGTCATTGTTTAATTCAGTGTCTACTTTTTTTGGTCAATGGAACATGAATATGTTTTTTTGTGCATTTGTGCACTCTGCACTACTGCACCATTGCATATATATATATATAAATATGCTATACATGTTGTTATTTTCTGTTTGTCTACTCTTAAGTCTATTAAGAGCCTAATTTCTTGTATGTGTACACATACTTGGATGATAAAGCTGATTTTGATTATGTATTACATATGTTTTTTTCTTTTGATGCACTCTGATACACTGCTGTACTTTTTACTGTAGTAACATATGATTATAGGACGTTTTTCCCTTTTACAATAATAATATTATTGTAATCTCTTTGGAAAATATAAAATATACTGATATTTCTGTCAGTAAAATTCATCTTTAACTTTGTTTATTATGAGTTTTATCTCATTTTTGGCAAATAAATACTGAGTCTGTAACACTAACTGTACAAAAGCATACAAATAAGTTACTTGTGATATTACCATATGCAATTATCGCTATGATACGAGTAAATAGGTTAAAAAATATCACTGTTATCTTTAACTACTGCTACATTGCAACACCAATCTATTAATTCCTAATACTACTACATTATAATATAATGACTTTTACTCAGGCGAGGATCCGAGTACATGTTCCACCTCTGCCCTCTGATAAAGAGCCCCAGTGAGCGCTCACATGGTTTATCTGATGACTGAATGTGACACAGTGGATGGAGCAGCCAGTGTGGAACATGTGGATGCTCTGCGGTCCCTGTTGAGAACACTAAGCTCTGTATTTGCCCTCCTCTTGCTGAGTATAACAGCCTCTCCAGCCCAGGTTAGGAGAGGGGCTCCCTGCAGCTGCTGTCTCTGAGGCTGATTAGTGCAGTGATGAGCGAATGGGGGCTGGGGGAGAGGCGTGCACACACACTATGAAAGGGTTAAGCAGCCGGTTAGGGAGGAGACCTGCTCTGTGTCCAGGATGTTGAGTGCTGCAGCACGATGGTGTGCTGTTACACTGCATGAGGCCTCGGCTCCACTTGGGGTTCTGATTGGGTCTGTAAGATCACAACAGCTACAACCTCCCCCCCAACCTCGCCACCCCCTCCTCCCTCAGGGTTTCTCTCTCCACATCCTCCCTGTTGATTATCACCACTGCCAGAGCTGACTCTTGCACTCCAGCTGCTGTCCACACTCTGGCTCTGGGGCTAATTTATCCAGGCTGCAAAGAGGGAGAAAACTTTCTCACACAGCACTGAGAAGCCAAGCTACCGCACACCAAAACCATAGCTCGTTGCCCTCTGTGCAAACCACCATCAACAACTGCTGCTTGCTTTTCCGTCAGGCTTTCCCTGGTGGTGCATTTAAACAATATCCAGAGCTACAGATGTTCAGAACAAGTCCTCTTTACTTGGAAGTAGTTCATCAGTGCTAAACAGACAGCGGAGGTTTCCCTGCAAACCAGCATGTGTTGCCCTCTGCAGGTGTTTCCTCTGAGCAAAGCCAGGGCAGAGTGCTGCCTTCTCTGTCCAAAAGGTTGACTTTCAGCAGTCGTCTTCAATGTGAAACTCAACCCTTAAGCTCTTAATATAAAACACACATACAACATCTCGCTAGCTACTGTATATCAAAGCTTTGTGTGCTTCTTTCACAATGCAACCACGAATAACAGACGTCAATGATGTTGGGAGGATTGTTGATTTCTTTTTCCAAGGAAGCAGATAGAGGGATGAAAGAGAGCTGGAGTTTCTACCTGAATTGCCATTTGTGCATTAGGGATTTTCAAGTTATTGTTATTTGATAAAAGCGTAGGCTGAATAATTCACACAAACATTGTCATAAGACGGAGCTATGAAAACATCTATTTGACTTTGTGAGGCTGTGAGGGAGAAAAACATAGTAATTGACCAGTCAGACAAGTGACTTTGGGAGCAGGACAAAAGAGGTGGGACTAAAAGAAGAAAGGACTAAACCGTTGCCTTCAGGCTTCTGACGGAAATTTGAATTTGAAATGTTCCGTGCAGAAAATGCTTGTGCAACTGACAGTTTCTTGTCAAATCTGTAATTAATTTCTAAATAACTTATCATGGGAGATATTCTGGTTTTGAATGTGTGTTTAATTCTTTGTGACAGTTAATAATTTAAACAACATGCACACCATAAACATTAGGGCTATTCTCAGCCCTGGCATATATCCATAAGGCACTTGGACACTAGCCAGCAGCTCTCGGGGTATAGCCTCGTCTTACTTGTGAGTCCTTGCCAAAGCGGTATTATATGAGTGCTGATGGGGAGAGTCCTCTGTCAGCCTGCAGGGCTCCGGTGTCTCTCTGCTGTCAAGGGTCGTGCAGACAGGGTAACCTGTGGCTCCACAATCCCAGCCGCTGCCCCCCTCAGCTCACCATCTCATGTTGAGAGCATTGTGACTGAAGAAGACTTCATGT
>VOQK01010796.1:16645-33005 GCA_015052645.1 Benitochromis conjunctus | reverse complement strand
ACTCTAGCTGAGCTCTCGCCTGTTTACTGAAGGACACGGCGCTGGACTTGTGAAGAAAAGTAAATCCGGATCGTCCACAGTAACTTTTCTATGAAATATTCTGTGATAAATTTGTGAGATTTGAACCGTGCATACAGTTCTGTCAGCCAGACTGAGAGCATGAAATATTCATGTGCTGTCTGCCGTTCGAGGCTGGCATTAATGGTTTGAGAATCTGTTTTAATGATCAGAGGTTTAATTAAGCTCTGGCAGAGCGACTAGGACTGGCTTTGTGAGACCAGGGGATCCCTAGTATCCCCTAGTCTTACTTTAATGAAACCAGCAGCAGGTCATTGTCTCTAATGAGGAAACTGACTTGGACCTCATTAGATGTCTTTTATCTCTTTCTGTATGTTGTGAATGACAGAAAAAAACATCCTAATGTTCAGGTCATTTGTGTTAAACTCTCTAACAGACGTCACTCTGCCTTATGAATGAACTGGGGGGAAGAAAATTCAAGTGTTGCCACTTAAATTATTAATATAGCATTTATGGCGCTCCGACTTCTGAGATGATCTCCGTCAGTGGCTCTTTTGCTTGGGGCTGTCTCGATTAGGAGCGAAATTCCTTCATCCTTTTGTTGATCACGTGAGAGAGAGAGCTTGCTGAAGTTCACCTTTAAGTTAAACCACTGGAGGCAAGAAAAAGCTAAACCTTAAGCAGTCACTTATTTTCCTTATTTTCGAGGTCCAACGGAAACAAATAAAAAGAGCGCATAAACAAGAAAAAGCATAATTTTGTTGTTTTTTTACTGTATTTAATCATGTGCATTTGAGGACCTGGGAAAATCTGATCATTTCTAATTCTTGCCTGGTTGTTTTTTATTCATTTACTTATCCCGTCCATACATTTTCTTGCGCTTATTCAGTTGGATAAGCAGAAAACACAACTTGTGCTTCGAAATTGCTTGCACCTATGAGCAATTCAGAATCACTAATTAACCTAAAACCACTAACTTTGGACTGTGGGAGGAAGCCGAGATACCCGGAGAGAACCCACGCAAACGCGGAGCGAACATCCAATCACCACACAGAAAAGCCACGGCCAGATGGCGGATTCGAACTATTGAGTTTTACACCTGCTGCAGGATCTTGTTTGTAGAGATTCTGCACCTTGCTCTACGCAACAAGAGCTACAGTCGTCATCATCTGTTCAACTCAGTTTCAATTCAATTTTATTTATATAGCACCAAATCCCAAAAACAGTTGCCTCAAGGCGCTTTATATTGTTAGGTAAAGACTCTACAATAATAAACTTCAGTTCAAGATGATGGAGTTGGAGTCTATCTGACCCCTTGGTGAAAGACTCCCTGAATGATACCGAAGACACACACGATAGTGACCTGGTCAGTCTATAAGAAAAGTGTGTTAGTTGTGAACGTTCTGGCACCAGTTCGTCTACCTGTGTGTCCTTTCCAAGACAGTGATTTTCCAAAGTGTCAAAAAATTCCTCTAAAAGTTTCCACACTTTTTTTTCCTTTTCCTGTTTTGGCATTCTGCACATCCAGACAAAGGTGCCTGGCCACTCTGGGCCCCCTGTTGTGCCAGCTCTACTCTCCATGCTTACGGGTATTTGTACAGATGGATTACTGAGACCGTTTCAAACAACATCCCTTTGAGTTTCACCTGGATCTGTCCGTCACTCCAGCTCAGAGTCTTTCTCTTTATCTGTCCTTGCCTGAACCCACAGCCTAATATTTATGGAGTTCTACATGTGCATTGAATTCTGTTGAATTGTTAACCAAATGCAAGATGGCATTAGTTCCTCTATAAAAACTTTTAACAATACGTTTCTCTCTATTTTTTCTCCTCACGGCTCCATTTCTCCATCATCTTTTCTATACCTCCGCCTTCCAGCAGTTTGCTCCTTCCATCCTCAAATCCTCAAATTCGCTTCCTTACCATTTCTCTTGCATCTTCTCACTCATCTTCCGTCTCCTCCTCCCTCCATCCCACCTGTGAAAATATCTTTTATCCCTCTCGCTTATGTATTCCCCCCGAAGGCACACTAAGCTCTTTCCCTATCTCCTCCTGCTCTCTCTTAGCCCACTCTCATTCTCCCGTCTTTCTTATTCCATCATTTGTGTGCTAACTTGTACAGAATAGACACACTCCCCTGTCATTTGTCAACACTGTCAGCTCAGATAGAAAGAAACCTCCTACCTATCTGCCTACCGCCCACCCTGCTTCTTTATATCAAATCCCAGCACAGTGGAGTAGGTAGTGCCTAAGCCTTCTGAATCACATCCGATATCAAGGACAGCACCCAGTCGCAGAGATTCAACCCTGTAGGTGATACAAAACTGTCACAAAAAATAGAGCGTGTGCCAGTTGCCTTTACTGGAAATCTTCCTTAAAGGTAGACTGAGAAACCTGACTAATGAAACATGAACATGCAAAGCAAGTCCTATAAAATAAGACTCCGAATGCTTCTGATAGTAGCTGCTTATTCCTGGCGTGCTGTCATACAGAAGAAGGGGGGGAAAAAATGAACTAATCCTTGAAAAGTCAACTGGAGCGCAGCACATTGTGATTTGTTTGCATGTTAAGACATCTTGAAGCTTTTGTTTGATCTAAGCATATGACAAACTCTGGTTTCCCTAGTCCACTTCCAATTACTACACAAGTTAAGACTTTTCTTTTAGCTCATAAAAGAGCTGCCAGCACTCAGACACTTTGGCATATGAAAGTATTTCTTTTTTTTCTTTTTTTTGTAGCGATTTCAATCAGTTCAAAATTAATTTGAAGACCGAATCACTAAGTTATAATTAAATTTGTATTAAAGCGTTTTAGGTTCGTTTTGGTTCACCGGGAGTTCACAACCTCTCGGTTTTTGCTCATTCAAACATTGTCCTTAAGCGCATTCGGTGAGTTTCGCTTTGCTTTACATTCATCAAAAATGAAATAATGAATTCATATTTGGTTCCTGAGTGGGAGTTCTGCTCACAGGGATGTCTGAAAATTAGCTAAATCTGAGACCAAAATGTGAACGCTTGTGGTCATATGAGTTGGTTACCCTTTTTAAGGAAAGTTGCATGAATTCATTTTGACAAGGACGTGTACGTGTGTCTCATGTAGTAATTAGAAAAATATACACTGCCTAAAGTTATTAGACTCCTAAAGCTAGAACCTCTTTGGAGCTCTGACGCTACACTTCATTTAACTTCCTATAAGAGTGAAAATAGTCGTGGCTTTTGTTAAATGATTTCTTCACTATAGCATAACCTACCCCTCATCACACAGTGATGTTTCCTCTACACACTGCTTGCCTTCACATTGTCACTCGCCTCAAGAAAGGTTGCGGTTCATTTCGAAATTTTGCGACTGAAGCGTCAGAAGCAATTAAGCCTCAGCATTTGAGGTTCTGCTTTCAAGTCAAATGAGAAGGAGGGAGAATAGGGGGATAAAGGGGGCAGGAAATGAGGAAGGTCAGGCTGGTTGTGATGCAAAGATGCCGCATGCAGTGGCTACAAATCATTTTAATCTGCACCATGATTCTTTGAAGATTTGCTTGCATAGTTTATGCAGAGAGAGGTGGCGATAAGAAGTCCAGTCTGTACAAGCAACGTGTCCAACATTGCGAAGGTTATCAAGGACATTCAAGTTGCCTTTACATGCGCAGATGAAAAATCTAAAAAAATATTTAAGGATGAAAATTTTCAAGCCTGGTTAAATGCATTGGTGGAAAGTACATGTATACATCCATTTACTTAAATAATGCACTCAGTGTAAGGCTCTCATACCTTATTTGAGTACATTAAATATTATAAAAAATATAGGATAGCTTTGGGGGCTAAAAGTTAAGCCAATAACAAAGTGTCTTAAACCTGCATTCTTTCAAATAGCCAGCAGAGGGCATTTCCTCTGCTTTAAAAGAGAAGTCTGATTGTACTGAGCTTTGTGGGAGAAGAGCTAACCTGCTATATGACATCAGTAAAGACTTTCTAGGTGAGCTTATGGACTCAATCACAAGTTTGAGGTCTTACAAAATACACCATGCTGTCCATGTTTTACATTAGGGTGCACTTAAGCGTCAAAGAGGGCAATAAAGCAGAGCATGCTTTGCGAATGGGTTAACTTTTAATTTATATAATTTATGAGTCAGATCCATCTCTTGCTCACCACACCCAGTTTCAAATCACCATGAACAGTGACATCATTGGTGGTTATAGCAACCTTCTATATCCAGTCTGTGCTTCAGTACTGTTTTGTACTGCGGTAGATGTCTGCTGTGCCAAACTACATAATTAACATGCCACAACTGTGTACATTAGTGAGCATACACACTCGTCACAAAAGGTGACCATTGGCAATAAGTGAATAGGTGAGCACTGAGTAACTGTAGAAGAAGCGTGTGACCCAACAAGCATCTAGAACCAAATAAAACAGAGGGGTTACTTACGTAACCCGATCCGTGATAGTGAGCTGCAAACCAATGTGGAATGAGTAAATTGTGATAGATGTGGGCGGGACTTTTACTATTCACAGTTTTTATATTGGTATAATAAAGCCAGTATAAGCTTCACGATGAACAAACGTTTTCTCAATAAGACCATATAATATCTTACTGAGTCACACTAATATTTCTACACTTTGGAAAATGCTTTTAATGTAGTACTTTAAAGGTCCACTTTGATAGGTTTATACATTGCTGTTTTTCTGCATTTACCTATATTTTTATGAATTTATTTATTTCTACAACATGAGGCTCTTGAGGCTTTTAACATTCTCTTTAAGGACATTAAAGGCTTAAAACTGTAGGCGCACAGTGGATAACTCTTTAGAGTAAAATGAAGACTACTTTTTGATATAATAGACTACACTCTGATATGACAATTGTAAAGACAGGCAGTGCAAATGGAAAAAAAAAAAATGTTTATTGTCTGTCATACTGTGGAGGGCATCTGGAGGACATGGTTTGGGTCCACTTGTACCCTTAGAAGGAATGGTCACTGCAGTTCAATACCATCAATAACTAACCTGTGTGACCACCTTTAACCTTTGATGAAACATATCTGCCAGATGGCAGAGGGCGCGAAGGGTCACTAAATGGTTTCATGAGTGTGAAGTGATGTGAGTTATATGCTGTGGCCTTCTGGGTCACCAGATGTCAAGCAAATTGAACATGTATTGACTGACCTGTTTGACCCCATGAGAGAATATTTTTGGAAGCATCCAGTAGAGTCCCAGAGAGCTGCGGGACCTGTGGCAAGGTGCAAAGTGACAAAACATCTTAATAAGACCATTGTAATCGTCTGTGGTACAAGCAGAAAGCAACTGTTGTATGGGTAAATTCTCAGGGCGAGTCATGTTTGCAGTTTGCAAGGGTCTGCAAAGAGAAGGAAAGGACAGGATTTCTTCTCTCTTCTTGGTTCTCTCCATTTTTCTACTACTTATCTTTTACATTTTACTGTTAGTTTCATTGCATTCTGTGCTTGACGGGCATCTCTTTCGGGCTCGAGACAGGACCGAGGTAAACGGTCAATATTAAGCTAAAAGGCTGGGTTTTGATCTTGCATGAATTCCTCAGATAATACAAGGATATGCTGTTGTCTCTGGGCTCATGCGAGGTGGAGGGGTAGAATTACTCACAAACTCCTGAGTTCATTACTACCCCAATGAGCAATAACCATCCCTCACTTAGCCGAAGCGCAATAAGCCATTTAATTTCATAATTATCGATTGCTTTTGATGGCCACACCAAAAGGTCAAGACGAGTTTTTTTTTTTTTTCCCCTTCGCTCAGCTGGGCGAATGTGAAAGCAGGTTTAGTTGAAAGAAGAGTGAGGCGAGAGAGAGACTGACTCACACAGACAGACTCTCCCGCTGAGCGTCTGACAACTGGCAGGCTGATTGGAGATGGAGACACACAAACACGTACTCACACATTTTTAACATGGAAAAAAAAAAAACGGGGACTATACACATGTACCAGGCACACATAAGCATCTGAGAAATTCGCACATAGATTTTCACAGCCTTGAGGACAGAGAGCTAGAAAACACTTTCTTTTACCTGGATTTTTTGAAACCACAAAAACGCCCACAGCACAGTTTGTAAGCGCTCCCAAAGGACAGCTCACTAGATGCAAAAGAACAGTTCAAAAAATCTGTTTATAAAGAATCATAAACACACACAGAGTGGGAATCTGATTTGTCCTGCCTGGATATTATTGTCTTAAAATTCACTTCAGATGCTTTAACAGTCTCCTGCAGCAGCTCTGCATTTCCATCTCTGTTCCAGTGGCTGCTCCTCGCAGCTCGCTCGCCTTTGTTTCTTTGCTCTTTGTTTGTGCTTTTCTTCTTGCTTTATCCTCAGTGCTAGCTTTATACTGCCTGTGGATGGAAGTCTTTTTTGATCCAAATATTTTAAAAGGACGACAAGATATATGAGCTCCAATAATAAAGAAAGAAAGAAATCTAAGCTTTAGTTACATTTTCTGAATTAATGGTTGCTAGCATAGCATAAAGAAAACACTATTAATTGGCATACTGCCACTAAGTGACTGCGATCACACGGGCCTATCAGCCGATGACCCCGTGGTAACCACTGGTCACTACTTAAAGATCTTACAATGGATTGTCACAGTTATCCACAGTTTGCTTGTCTGCAAACACACACAGACACACTAGCAATAGCAAAACTTTGAAAATGATTGTCATTCAACTCATAAACAGTTGTGGTTTATCACTAAACCAACACATTTTAAAAGGTGCAGCTTTTACTTTGAAGGCAGCCGTTCTCCATTTCTGGTTTGTGTTGTGCTTTTCAGTTTCACTACTGCTCAGTGAGTGGTTGGCAGGTGTTTTCAGATAGCTTGCTATCGTCCAGGTAAACGGCTAGCTATAGATACCGCACTGTATAGCCTGCCTCTTCACACCCCAGATTCACCTAGCAACTGATGGCAGCTTCAGGAGATAACCATTTCCCCCCATTGATCCGTACTGTAGGTGCCAGGCGCTCACTGACCGGTCTCTATGTTTCCTTGACTGACGCTTTATCAACTGATTTCACAGACAGCCTGCAATTTCCACAAACCACTTGCAAAATGGTCAGTGAATGCAGTGAGCGTTGAATTCATTTTTCCCTGGTGACCATTGGTTGCTAGGGGTTGCTGACCAGTCTCCAGGCCTAGTTGACTGGAGCCTTAGTTATGATGCATTGTCTACCAATGACTCGTTTATTATCAAACAAACTCAAACATGACAATTTCACCGACCAGCTTGGGGGTTGACTTAAGCCAGCGTTATGTGCTTAACACAATATTTTACATTAGATTGCAGCCACTTTATTTACACAAGACTCATAGGCTACCAATAGCTGACATTAACTAAAAAAACACTGCAGTGTTCAAATACCCAAAACTGTCGGTAATGCTAAATAAAATGATAAAACCTGGCTTTTCTTACTTCAGATTACATCAAACACACTGTCTCACATCGGCCATGTACTTGGCCAAGCTTCCTTCCTGTTTAGCAATAACTATTAGCAAAACATAATAGCAAAATAACACCTAAGGACACATTTTGGGGGCTTGTTGTTAGTGATTAATGAACTACATTTCTAAGCTAATGCTAGCTACTGTTGCTCAAGACATTAAGGCTTCACACACTAGCACTGAAACAGTTGTTGCTTAAAGAAAATGCTACAAACAAAACTTGTGATGGATGCAAGTAAAAGAAAAAAATACAAATTGGCTTTCTTATCATTAGTTTTATTTAAAGATTAAAATACATGGGAGCAGAGAACCTGATTAAATAAACCCACAGTGAAGTTGCAAATAAAATTACCTCACGCTTTGTCCTCGGTTTCAATCACCCCCTCCCATCCCACCAATGCTGTCATACCTACAATTCCTGACTCATCAGACACTATTGTCATGCAGCCTCCATCGGCATGCACACAGGGCTAAGTTATTGGCCCTTTTTTAATAAGGCTATGGATTGTTTGAGGAATGGCACCGGCACCACTGTTGATTATATCGAAAGCCTGTTGTTTTATATCCTGCGAATGTCAGATTTCTGCTATTTACATCCCTCAACTCCTGGGCGCCAGCGAATGGTTATTGATTTTGCCAAAGATTAATGGGGGTGGCTGCGCTGAATTAAAAACAAAAAGACAAAAAGAGGGGCCAGTGGAGGAGGTGGAGGAGAAATCGAGGAGTGTTATGTGGTAAAGACAGCCGTCCTAAACGACAAAATAAGAAGAGGAAGATCAGGGATATTCAGGGACAAACTCAACTCTGCAGATTCAAGAAAACTCATAAAGCGATGTCACAAACCGGTGATCACGGAGCTCAAACTTGACTTGGATAAGTTCTAAAGCAACTTATGGACGAGGGTTTAAGTGCCTCATTTGGGTGTCCATCTCTGCCGGCTCTGTAAACAAAATAGCTCCATATTTCTGTGCTGGCACCAGTTTTTCAAGCAGTTTTTCGACGCCCTGGGATTCAGTTCAAGATTTGGCGAACTGTTTGATGCTGCTGCCATGTTTTCAACCAATTGTCTCCATTGAATTTTGCGCCTGCAGCTACAATTCATGGTCAAGATCCAGACTACAGCTCAGTCTGTTCAAGGCTTTCTTCTTACTCTTTAAAGAAAAAAAAGAAAAGAAAAAGATACCCCTCTCAGGCACTCTGTTGCACATCAACAGTCTGTGATGTTCAGAGTATCCCAGGAGTTATGTTTCAATGAAATTATGTTGTAATGTACATTTTTAAGAGATCCTACCAAGTGTTTTGGCTCCTTTCTTCCTTTGGTTGTTGCACTGAGCTTCAGCTTTTCCTGCATTTCCAAGAATGTAATTCTTATTTTGCCAAAAGTGTGTTGTGATTGCTTTCAAGGTGTTTTATATTAAGGAAGCTTTCAGTGGTATCACACAATTTTTTGTTTACCATTTTGGTTTTAGTGATATCAAACTAAAATGTATGTAGTTAGGTGAAACTCAGGGCTAATAATGCAAACACAAATGCAATAATGATGAAAATATGAAAGCTCCATGGTTACCGTTAGGCATTAATAACACATCTCATCATCAGCTCTGGTACCAAGTAAAACATTATAGTGGATTTTTCACCATTTTTTTTAGACAGAGTGATTTATAGAATTAGTTCATTGAGGACACAATGAGCTGGAAAGAAGAAAAGAGAGAGTGCAACAAAAGGTTTGTAAAGTTTCTAACTTTCCATAACATCATCCATGAGATGTTGAAGGCTAAAAATCTCCATTTTTGTCATTCACCATCTTGACTGTTTGAAAATAGATGTGACAAACCAGTGAGTCTGCTGGCTGAGAAACCAATGTTTCCACTAAACTTGACAGTTCATTCAAACTAAATTAGCTATTTAAAAAATACCATGTCTCCCTCCCCTCACCCCCAACTGGCCGCAGCAGATGGCCGCCCCTCCCAGGGTGTGGTTCTGGTTTCTTCCTGTTAAAAGGGAGTTTTTCCTTCTCGCTGTCACCAAAGCGCTTCCTCATAGGGGGTCATATGATTGTTCTTGTTTTTTTTCTACTGTTTTCTCTGTATTAGTGTCCGGTCTTTACCTTACAATCAAAAGTGCCTTCAGACAACTGTTGTTGTGATTTGGCGCTAAATAAAACTGAACTGAATCTCTGGGAGTTTTTCAGCCCATAGTGCCAAGACATCAATGGCAGATAGACAAAAAAAAAATACCTCAAAATATAAAATATATATTTCAGTTTGGAATTGAAGTACATTTATGACAATACAAACGTATGAGTGAAGCTTTGAAGGGCAGAGGAGACGAGGAAGAGCGGGTTTTGAAGGAAGAGGAGTTGTTTGAGGTGGAAAAGTGAATGAGTGATAGAAGAGCGGTTCGGGGACCTTGAGAAAGAACAGACAAGGACTGAGTCAGGAGAAAGAGCGCCATCAAAAAACTGATAGAAGAGAGTGATTGGGAAAAATGTGAGCGAGCGTTTAAAAAAACAGATTGGTTGTGTAAGAGGAAGAGCGTAAAAGAGATGACAGGAGCGGAATGAGGTGGTGGGGAGGGAGGGAGGCCGGTGACCGAGCACAGATAGATGAATGACATTTTGGATTCTCTCAGCAATAAAGCGTCTCCCTAGACACAGGCTGTCTGGGTTTAGATAGAGGCCGTCACACTGAAGGGCTCATTTGCCTTTCAGTTGCTCATTACATCCAACCCAAACTTATTTCCTCCGCTGGGAGGCCAGCGTCCCCCGCGGCGCTCCGACTGTTGGTGTGTTTACACGTGCAGCCGGGCGTGCGTTCTTACACGCAGGATGTTTTTGCATGTGGTGCGCGGTAGTGCTTCTCTGTGTGCGTGTTTGAAAGTGTGTATCTTATCACACTGGCATGTTGTTGGCGACGCACCGATTTGCTGTGTACACAATATGAATGTGACTGCTGTTTTTGGAATAATTCAACTTAGTGAATCAAATACGCAAACACGCACACCATAATGTGATTTATGACAGGACAGCGAAGCTAAACACACTCAAAGCGCAAAAGCACGCACGCATATTTACACCAAAGGCAGATCTTAAGCATATTCCTAGCTCTGATATTAAAAGGAGGAGGCCTCACAGCATAAATGTTCTCGAACCTTCGTTTATAATGATTCCTCCCATATGGTTTCTACTAATATTCTGCTTGGAGCCAACTCACTGGAACTGACACACACACACGCAAAAGCAATCTTGCGTGTGCGCACACATCACGGAGCGTATGCGTGCGCTGATCACAGGCAGCCCTTCTGTGCTACATTAACTGCAAACCT
Organism: Benitochromis conjunctus; assembly: GCA_015052645.1. NCBI lineage: Eukaryota > Metazoa > Chordata > Actinopteri > Cichliformes > Cichlidae > Benitochromis > Benitochromis conjunctus. The sequence continues at coordinate 22,206 of VOQK01010796.1, read as the reverse complement.
CATTTCCTCACAAAGAGAAGCCACTGGCTGAAAATTGGCTGGGACGAGTCATTAAACCTGTGTCTGACTCACACACGCACATGCAAACACACATGCAAACACACGCACATCTGTTATACAAATGACTCCCTCCCTCCCGTCACCCCAACCACAGCCACCATCCACTCCCCCCTACCCACCTGTGTCGGTGTAGCAGGTGATGTTCCAGCACCCGCTGAGAAATGATTGGCCTTTTGATGGAGGAGGTCCGGTAATTGTGTGTCGCCGTGTACAAACTTGCACGTGCCTTCAAGTGTATTACGTGGCAAACATTGCCAGCAGTGACTTCAGTGGTAAAAGAATTAATACGTGTAGAAATGTGTGGGAGCAAAAAATAATGCAGAAAGGTAAATAAGTGAAGAATAAATTGAGTGAAAGTAAAGGAGGAAGTGACGGGAAAAGTAAGAGGAAAAAGAAGATAAAGACGAGGAAAGGGAAAAAGTTGGTTAGAAAAATCAGAGAAGGACAAAGAGGAAGAGGAGGCAGGAAGAGGAACTACAGGGGGTCAGTCGGTGAGCATTGAAGGAAAGAGTCCCTGCTGAGAGATGATTGATGGCACTGAAACCCCCACTGGCCCCAGATCAGCTGCCCGGAGCTGTCAGGGACAACTTGAAGTTAAACTTGTGGGGAAGAGTGGGCACCCACCCTGATTAGCCAGAGCCAATAAAAAAAAGTCCTTATATATGAATATATTTATGCTGCCCTTATTTCTGGACCCAAATACTTTTTTTTTTTTAATGAATGAATTGCAGACACTGCTCATAGCTTTAAAAACATCTTGACTCTCCTTTTGGATAACTTTCCAGACTAAAAATATATAAATATGTCAGTACACGGAATATTTAAAAATTTCATATTCACCAACTATTTCACTATTTCATGGACTAACAGTCGAAGTTTTTTAATCTCGTGTGAGGAGAATCGAAATATCTCGTTGCCATGACAAAAAATAAGCTGTGAAAACATCTCAAGGCATCTCAACTTGTGATGGATGTTTTCTACATATTTAGCTGCTTCGCTTTAATAAATCATCTGGAAGCAGCCATTAAGGAGCTTTTATACTGTGGAGTTGAATTTAAGGGCAGGTTTTTAAAATTAGTGGCCAGCAGACTTTCCACTGTAAAATGTTACTGTAAACAAACGCATGAAACATAATAAAGCATGAAGAAGTGTTAGTTATTAACAGTGTTGGTTAACAGTGATGGTTATTTCACTGTTTACATGCTGACACAGCATCGTTATTTATCAAAATATATATACTTTTATGTTTCTGTAACGGTTATTCCACCGGTATGTGGCAGCTCTTTAATCAGAATAATAAAATATAACTATTGCAGTTATCCTTGAAATGTACTGTTTTACAAATCAAAAATAGTAAAAAGCACATTATTAATTTCTCATTAAAATGCCACATTAGCGGCATTTACTTGTATTCTTAAAAAGAAAAACAAACAGTTCTGATGATTGAATGTTGTAAATTATGATTTGTAATTTTCCTGATAAATCAAATTTAAAGTTTTACATTTCTAAAATATCTGTGTTTTCTTGTTTTAATGACAAGTAGTTGAAGAAATTCATTGAACATTTTACAGTTGTAAAAATGTGATCATATTGTAAAACATATTTTATACAGAAAAGGAATGATTTAACAGTATTAAACCATTGTTTACAGTAGAAACACTGTAAATTAACAAATGGATGCTTTTAAATGTAACTTTACTGCAGTATAACAGGTACAGTTGATACACTGCACTTTTTTCTTGAGGGAAAGGTTTCTTTTATTCTCAGACCTTACTGACATCACCTGAAGAGAAAAAAGAAATTGGTGCTTAGTTTAATATATGCAAGGGACCAAGAAAAGTAAAAGTTTGCCAGATGCCGTCTCATCAAGCAGCACCTTCAGAGATGAGGACGTGGAGAGGAGGACTGATTAGGTCAACGAAGTTTCTCAATTTGTAAATGTAGAAAAAAAAACTGACTTTGTTCAACGTTTTTAGAAAAAGTATTTCACAACCATTAATTATTATTATTAATACCTTTATTTAATGAAAATGTCCCATTGAGATTAAATCTCTTTTACTGGTCAAGGTAGTGGCTACATGAAAGCAGAACATCTAAAAAATGCTACAAAAACAAAATGAAACACAAGATCTACAAAATTATTTACAAATACTCCAAAGAAAAAAAACAAACATCCACAGGTCTGACTCTATTCCTTATGACCACCAACAGATATTTGGAAAGATTCAACCTCAGGTCTTTTGGTAAATGTTTCCAGCTATGTAGTAAAATCTACTGGTTATTATGGCGTTACCAGCCTGGCGGTCAGTAGTCCTGCCTCGTAAGGCTGCAAATCCAGCCTCACTGAATAAACTAAACATAATGAATTTCATTGTTTCACTTTAGCATATAAAACTTTACTAGCGGTCACGCTGACCCTTTACAGTACATTTGAAACTGTACTAAAAGGCTTAGAAATATCATGAATATTGAAGTAGTTATTAAATGTCTTTAAAAGTTTTACCATTCTATTAACCAAGGGCAACCTGCTGTGAGAAAAAGAAAAGGACCCTACTGGAGTTTAATTTTCACCATCAGTCTTCTGGTGAGAGTAGATGTTTTTATTTTTTCCCCTCTGAGTCTCATTTTGGGATGAAACCCTTCATTTTATATACACTAAGCCCATGTGCGAGCTGAGCCTGTAAGCTGTGTGGCTGCCTCGTCAGCATCACCTCAAGGCTGTGTAGCTTCTGACTAGCATGGAAGAAGAAAATGATGATGGTGATGATGATGATGATGATGATAGTATTGGAAGCAGTGATGAACTGTCTGCCACTGATGTGGTCCACTCTCCTGGGACGTTTGAAGCCAGGTGTGTGAAGCAGTGATAGCTTCTCTTGAAAGAAGGGTTTAATATAGTGTCGGCCCACCGTTTGCAGCTATAACAGCTTCAGCTCTTCCTGGAAGTCTTTCCACAGGTTTAGGATTGTTGGTGGGAATTTCTGACCGTCCTTCCAGAAGCACATTTGTGTGGTCAAACACTGATGTTGGATGAGAAGGCCTGGCTCACAGTCTCTGCTCTAATTCATGGTTGAGGTCAGGACTCTGTGCAGGCCAGTCAAGTTCTTCCACACCAAACCCTCTCCTCCATGTCTTTATGGATCTTGTTTTGTTCACTGGTGCACGGCCATATTGGAACAGGAAGGGTCTATCCCCAAACTGTTCCCACAAATTTGGGAACATGAAATTGTCCAAAATATCTTGGTATGCTGAAGCATTAAGATTTCCTTTTATGGGAACTAAGGGCTAAGCAAAACTCCTAAAAGAAAAAACAACCCCACACCATAATCCCCTCTCAACCAAACTTAACCAATACTTAGCACAGTGCAGTCACACAAGTACCGTTCACCTGGCAACAACCAAACCCAGCCGGATGCCAGATGGAGACTCTTGATTGGTCACTTTAGAGCAGTGGAGATGTGTTCTCTAGAGTCCAGTGAAGTGCTTTACACCACTGCATCCGACACTTGATGTAAGGCTTGGATGCACCTGCTCAGCCATGGAAACCCCTTCCATGAAGCTCTCTACGCAGTGTCCTTGAAATAATCTGAAGGCCACGTGAAGTTTGGAGGTCTGCAGTAATTGACTGCAGAAAGTTGAATACATCTGCACGCTACAATCCTCAGCATCCGCTAACCTTGCTCTGTGATTCCACTTTGTGGCTGAGCTGCTGTCCTTCCCAGTCGCTTCCACTTTGTTATTCCACTAACAGTTGACTGTGGAATATTTAGTAGTGAGAAAATGTCATGACTGTCCTTGTTTCACAGGTGGCATCCTATCATGGTACCATGCTGGAATTCACTGAGCAGACCCATTCTTCTACAAATGTTTGTAGCAGCATTCGGCAGGCCTGCTTGATTTTATACACCATGAAAGTGATGGGAAGACTTGAGTGAATATTTGTGGCAATATAGTGTCTATACGAGTAGCTTTGCATGAGACAAACTTAAAAATCCTTCTTTAACATGTACTAGGCCTATACTCATTCAATCCTTTGTCTGAAACAGGCTCTTTAAGTTCCTTTGCCTTTAATTTTGTTTGCTTGTGATTGGCTGCCCCTCGTAAACTAAAGGTTTGAACAGCAGGTGGGTGGAGCTGCTGTACATGACTATGATGTAATGTTTTGATTGACGAGATCTTAAATGAACAAAAACCTCCAAAATCAGCATGCAGGATATGATCATACCTCCACTGGCATCATTCTCTCATTTCACTTTAAAAAGAAATGGACCTACTTTAATAGCTCCCCTCTGCTATTTCTCTGGTGCAGACCGGTCTAATCAATAATTCCGAACAATGAATTTGAAATGATTGCAAAGGTGACTGAGAGAGCACCAAATGATTTTCCGAGTGTCAGGTCATATTTTCCTCTTCAGGGCTAAACACTTGTGTGGTAAAGAAGAAAAAAAAAACTTTCTTCTGCTTTAAAAGTGCAGTTATTGGTTTTCAAACTTGGGAGAAATTGTTTTCTTTGACCTTTATTGATCAGGCTGTCCTAAAGCGGCACAAATAAAGCGGCATAAATTCTCACAAACTGAGAGCCATTCCCCTGACAATGCGTAAGGGATCACACTGCTAAGACCGTACGCCATGTTTGACTGTGACCTCGGTTAGGAAAGTTCAGGGATTTGTGCCGTTGCTTTGAAGCTTCGAACCAAAACAAATACATGAGAGGTGAATAACTCAAAGTTTTCTTCGATTTACAAGACTTGCGTTACTTTTCCAGCATTCTTGTCATCCCATTCTCACTGGATAACAAACGTGCTTGTAAGTCCACTGTCAGATTCAGGTGACGACACATTACTGCTGGCTTTAAATTTGCGTTTCATCGTTGAGAGATGTCTTGCTTGTCATCCTCTGATAATTTTTTCTTTAAAAGTCTAAGAAATCCAGGATGGAAGTGGACGTTTGCCCCCCGTGCTGCTAAAACCAAACTTTTGCTCCGTGCACGCTGTTTATCAGAAGGAAACTTGAGATGTTTTTCTTGCAGTCTGTGTAGCAGATGTCCTTGGTAATGTGGGTGTAACTAACTGTGAGCTAAAGCAGCTCCAAAACCATCCTTTGAAAAGAGCTGTGACCTCGTGCCCGAGCACCAAACCTGCCCTCTTTAACTTGTCATGTCATGTTCATGCTGATCTGCTGACCCTTGCTGCTGCCTCACCACCCACTCAGTCCACCATCACAGCTCCACAGGCAGGAGCCTTTTCTGCTGTTTAAAGATTTATGCCATATTCTCGTAGTTCTTAATCTCAATTTTCTAACATAGATGAAAAAAGAAAAGAAGGGACACACATAGTAAATTTTACTAATATGGCACCCCTCATACATGCACCTTAAAGATCAGAGGAAGAAGATGGGATAACAAGTAACACAACTCAGTCTGTGAAATAGAATAAATAAATACAATGAATATAAATAAAAGTGGTAGTACTTTATAATAATGTCACACTATTAGGCATTAT
>VOQK01010794.1:0-12096 GCA_015052645.1 Benitochromis conjunctus | reverse complement strand
GGGGTGGACCTGGGTGTGGCTGCTGAGTCACTGGGTGAAGTAGTTCCTGTCCTGGCATTGGATAATTGGTTGATGCCCCAGTATTTAACCTCCAGCTGACAGCCACCTCACCATCTCTCCTTGACTCTTGCGCCACCAACAAAGTGCCAGCTGATAGCCTGTAGTTTAGAGCTTTTTGTGTGTGAAAACTTGATTTGTAGTGTGTTGGAATGTGTGCTACTGTGCGTGAGTAAGAGCACCTGTGTAAATAGTTGTTTAAACATTTCATATAATTCTGTATTCACTGTATATATTGAGCACTGCAGCACATTAAGTAGGAGTGAGAAGCCCTTTTATTTTGTTGAACCTTTTCTCATGTTTTTGGATAGGAGCATAGGTTAGAGAATTGTCTTTTGTTTGCTTTTGTTTGATAGGGAAGCTTAGGGCACATTAGGAACTTTTTGTTTGTTGTTTTGGGCACAGCTCACGTCTGAAGTCAAATAAATTGGTGCTAGAACTTCAGTTGCCTTGTTGCTGGCCTTTCTTGGGAGTGGTTGGAGTGCGGGAGTTGCACCTTCGTGTTGGGTCCTGGTTACCCCTAGGCTGGGACGTAACATGAATATACTCATTTGTCTATTGCACATTTCAGCTATTGTCAGTATATTGCCGAGTTATTATTGTACAGTCTATTGCATAGTGACACAGTGACAAACACTACAGCTTTGTTGTCTTTACCCTCCTTGTCCCCCTGTTTCCCCTCCCATCCAGCGAGGAGTTAAAAACTCCTTTGTCGCACACGCCATCAAACTGTTTAAGTCTGTTGGTCCTAGACTTTGGGAGAAGCAACCTGTCGCTGAGCAGACCCCTCTGGTTATTTATGGCCATATGCAGAGGATGCCCAGCATTGTACATAATGTCCAGCAGTTTCTTTACTGTCCTCTCCTTTGCCACTGTCACCAGAGGGTCCAGCTTCATGCCGACCACAGAGCCAGCCTTCCTGATTAGTTTTTCCAGCCTGGATGAGTTCTTCTTTGCTGTGCTGCTCTCCCAGCCCACCACAGCATAGAATACTTAATAATAATAATAGTTAATAACCACCGACTGGTAAAACATCCTCAGGAGATTCCTGCAGATGTTGAAAGACCGCAGCCTCCTGAAGAAATACATTCTGCTTTGGCCTTTTTTATGCAGGTGCTGCGTGTTGTATGACTAGTCCAGTGTGTTGTCCAACCACAGCCCGAGGTACTTGTATGTGTTGACCACCTCCACCTCCTCTCCCTCTATCTGAACTAAATGTAAATAAGTGTAATATGGTTTGCTGTGTGGTAAAGTGCATTCAAGCAGTTTGTACCATAATGGTGAGCATAAACAGATGTGTAATCCTGTTCAGTGTGACGGGTATACTGGGGGGCCTAACTTTAAAGTTAAGCTTTAAAGTTAAGATGTTGCAATTGCTACAGTCATCTATTTATCCTGTCTGCATGGCTGCCTTTGATGAAACTTAATGCTTAACATTGCTACACATGAACAGTATAACATCATCTGCCAACCAAATGAACAGCGAACAACAAGGTACCTTGTAGATGAGCTAATCTCATTTTAGTTCACTATCCTTCCCTTTCATTCTCCCAAAGAAGAAAAGAGTAGATGACTTAAGTCATGGTTAAGATTGTTGCTATTGATATTTGGATCCTTGCAACATTCTCTTAAAAAGATATTGTGCCTTTCTGGATCATCTTTACGAGCACACGGTTTTATCTGTTTATTTTGAATATGGGTTGAAGGAAAGGAAAGAAATGCAGTTCTTTAAATACTGAAACTCATACTCTCCTTATGCTATTTGTATGCCAGGCATAATTGGGTTATATCAAAAGGTGTAACTAGCTTTTTACAGAAATTGTACTTTGATATCAAGAAATTGTACTCTGATATCACAATCTGCAGCTGTTATTGATCCATTCCTAACCTCTAGCCAAGTTTGAAATGTAGCAATGCCTTTCTTGGCAGTCTATCAAATCTAAAACTGTTTATTGAATTGCTGCTTTTAGGACTTTTGTGAGATTCTGAAGAGTATTTAAAACATTTGTAACAATTTTCTTTCTTGAGAAATTTTGTCTACTCATATTTGTTACCTCTTATTGGTTTCAGGGGCATTTGCCTTATTATCTTCCCAAAGTGGAAGCTTTACCTCAAAGGGCTCCAGAGTACCTAAACGTAAAAACCCAAAATGTTGATTCTGTTCATCTGGACGTAACGTTTTCAGTGGGAGAAACGTTTCATCACTCATCCAAGTGACTTCTTCAGTCTCAGCTGACTGCGGGTTCCCCCATCCTTATAAATGTAAAACCCTTGGCAAATTTACTAAGAGATTGTGTGTATTTGGAGCACCATAGTCAGCATGTGTCTTTTCTCAAAGATTCTGACCTTGCATCCCACCTGCTGGCATGCGATCACACGGAATTTGAGTGAGACACGTTTGCAGATTGAAAAAGTAGAATACTGCACTTTCTGTGATTATTGCAGGCAGATAGTGTTTTATCATCAAGGGAGTTTTTGCACATTAACTCACAAAGCACACAGCCAGGGCCCTAACTCCTCTGCAGTTAAAGAAAAAAGACTGATTGTGCTTGACACTACTCTGTTCTGATGTTTCAAGAGAAATTGAACTGATTTTTGTCAACCCCCCACCAATAGCTCTCATGTCCCTGCTGCTCTGCCTTGTGGGATAATCAATATTTCCTGTGTGTGGAGCCACGGACCTTATCGCAGACCTAATAAGTCTGGGTGAAAATGTAAGCGGCAGAATGGAACATTCAAACTCAAAGTCTCATGAGGAGACAAATCTTTCAGCAAAGGGACCCGGCTGCTAACTCAGATGAGACAACAGTGGGGAATGAAGGGAGGAGGCAACAGCACCGCAAGTTGTCCCTAAGACAAAAGGCTTCCCTTGGTTAAAAACACAGCTGCAGTCTTTGTTTTTGGCACTCATTTCACAAGTCTGATGGAAATTTGCAGCTGAGGCATTCATTCAAGTGTGTGGGGGTTGGGAGCAACTGAATGGCAAGAGTAGACGAGGAGAGCAAGCAAGCAGGGGGAGTGAATACAGAAAGTGCAAGGAGTGCACCATTATTCATGCAACACAACATGTTGACCCATTTGTTCTAGAGATTTTTTAAGAAACCCTGATTATGGTTTTCTGTTAGTAATTGATTCTCTTCCTTTGAGAAAGAGGTCCGGGCTACATGTTTGACTTGATTTAAAGGATTATCTAGCTTAAAATGGAATGAATCTATTGCCTCAAACGACGAGAAATCCTCTCATTTCCTATCATCTCCTCGTTTTGCAGTCTTTGTAATTAAACAATTAGCATTAGCAGGTCCCATCGACTCTGGCAAATTTGTTCACAAAAGAATCCTTTGAATTCATCCAGGGCAAGATCTCAAACAAAGTAAACTCACTGTTAATGGCTTATTTCTGACTTATTACCTAACAAACTTCAGCAGTGTGGTCCTCCTGCCTTCCCTCTGATGCCAGCTAAAGTCAGAATGTGTAATTGGTTCCCTAGCCCTGTTGTACCTCAAAAGGTTTACCATCATTACTGCCAAGCAGAGAAACATGGAGGAAGAGTGAGCAAGATTCCCAACAATTATCTGTCCCTAGCGAACCGGGCCTGCAAGAAGAACTAAGGGGAAGGCATGGAGAGAAGAATGATATCAAAGAGACCCGATGATTCTTTTTCCGTCATGCATATGCGCCATCGTTTTGTAGCCAAGGAGGGAGAGCCTCACAGAGACGAGGATTGCTGGGGTGGGAAGCGGAAAAAAATTGCATCACTGTGTGTTGTCTTGGAACAAAGATTTTCTTTCATGTAGCAACAACACTGTGTTTATGTTTGCAGATAAAAAGTATTTAACGTGTGGCAGTTCAGGAATCTAACAAAGGCATAATGCTACAGGGCATGGTTGCTGTAAAGTATGTGTAAAGAATGTCTTAGTCACAGATGTTTAACATAAATAGTATATAGCCACTATGCCAAATCTGTAAAATGACCTGTCTGTTTACCTTCTTGGGTTACATCTTAAATGTTTGCTAGCAAGTAGGAGTTAAAAAAATTGCTCGAGCATACTTAAAGCCTGACCATGCTTCATGTGTGCTCTGTGGTTCATTTCACCTGACAGGCCATTAGCAATTAATGTTGCATACCTGTGATGCATTTGGTCATTGAGAAGTTACTTTCATTTACATAAACTGTGCAATGTGAGATGGCAATTTATAAAAATGACAACTTGTTATGAGTAATATCACACGAGGATATTAATGTAATGTACCGCAGTGCTTCAGTGAGTTCTGTTCCACATCAGCTGAATGCAGACTGGCAACAACAGAAGTCTTGAGTCACCCTGGATTTCCTTATATTTTGCTTCAAGGTAGTTTGACTTTGCTCTTATGAAATAGTCTTGAGCAATAGTTCTCCGGGCTTAGTGAGGTTTGTAAAAGATTTTCTTTGAACAGTGAAAATGGTCAGGTAAACGAACTGGATTGAAAGTGAGTGAAGAAGCAGGAACAGGAATGTTTTTTGGCTGGGTAAAACACATAACACTGACTTATGCGTCATTCAATTATAAAAGGTGACCTAACTCTAGGGATGAAGCAGTGTTATGTCTACATGTAACGGAAAACAGTCATTATGCAATTGTACTGTTTATAAGGTTGGGGAAACCTGCGGTCAGCTAAGACTGAAGAAGTCACTTGGATGAGTGACGAAACATTTCTCCCACCGAAAACGCTACGTCCAGATGAACAGAATCAACTTTTTGGGTATTAGCCAAAAACTTGTCATATTGTGTGTGTGCCCTTAAAAAATGCACATATTTCAATAAATCACTACATCTCTTTCTCAATTTCCTAGCAAATGAGGTGGCTTGTACTGTACATCGACGTCTTTAGGACCCTAAAGTGCCTAGAATCATATAGGATCTATCAAACAAGAATCAAATAGGATTTATTTAAGATCACTCATTGGCTTGACCAATACCCAGGAGAATGGGAAAGTCCAAGGAAGTGAAGATCTTGAGGAGAACTGTAGATCTGCACAAGTTGGCCTTGGAACTATTTAAAAGCAACCGCAGGTTCCAAGATCATCGGTTCAAACAATTGTACAAGTTATTCAGGTGTGTCACCACTTTGCCAAGATCTGAAAGAAAATCCAACCTGTCACCCTCAAATGAAGGAAAATTGGTTAGGATATTCTGGAAGAACCCAGGAACCACCAAAGCTCAAGCCTGTCACGAGCTTGAAACTGCTGGAACAAAGCATCACACTTCAAAAAATCAAAATCTTACAAGTATATTTGTCTTATTTCTAGTCAAAATAATCTCATCAAACTTAAAATAAGACACAATCAGCTAAAGAGTAACATCTCAGTGAGATATAGGAACTTGTTTTTAGACAGTAGTGGAAAAAATCTGCCAGTGGAACAAGATATTTTTGCTTAAAATAAGTTAATTTTAAGCAATTTAAGCCTGTTTTAGACAATGAACTGAGCGACTGCACCAAGGCCCAGTAGGCGATAGCTAAGAATATTTATGGAATGTGAATTGTGGAAAATGACATTTAATAAGACAGCTTTCCAGGATTCACAACCTCACCAGCTAGGAAGTTGGGAATGAGAATAACAAGTATTCTTTATAAAGTATAAATGATAACAATAAATTATATCTAAATATAATAGCACAATCACAAAAACTAAACTTCAAGGGCACTTTGAGAGTGCACACTCTGTCAAAGCAAAGCGCTCAATCACAATTTTAGTATTAAGGAAGCACTCCAGATACACACAGAAATGTAATGGCTTTTTCCTTTGTCCATACTTTGTTGCACACTAGTGCAATGTTGCTGACAGATACACAGAACGAAAATTATAACTCTACAGGACCACAACAAAATTAGTAGTTGTCATCTAAAAATAGAGTACCAAGTGCATTTCACACTTTTATCATGAGCAATCTAGACATCTAAAATCTAAAATAATACACACAGTAAGTGTGTGTATCATTAATAAAATGCTGCCATAAGAGGGGTTCAGCGTGCCACACAAAGCTGGGACAGTTGCACACTCTTCACTCTGACAATTAGAGGTTATTTGGAGATTTCGTGGGGGATCACTTCTACTGTGAACTATCCACTCGGGGATGTCACGGTAGGGTGTTGAAGCAGCTGTCACACTGCGATGGGAGACCATTACATTTGTGTTCTAGATCTCTTTAGCTGTGGCAAAGTGTCCTGTGTACACTCTAGCAAAAAAAATTTGAGGAGTTTCTATTAAATCGGTTTTGAACCCTAAGAGGCTTTTTCGCACAAATGTGTGGATGAGGAGGACAGAGAGGGTGTCAGCACCTCTGGTGCTTTAGAGTCTTGATACTTTGTAGTGGAATTTCAGCTTTAGTGGGTTCAACTCAACACAGGGTCCTCTGTATACACTTAGCCAGTCATCCATATTTTTCTCTTTCATCTGCAAATTTGAGCCTGATGTCCATTCCTCTTCACCTGCGGTAGACTCTATTGTCAGCTGACTTCACCCTTCATCCATTCAGCTATCTATACTGACAGTTTTAGGACAGTAAGACACACTTTAAACTGCCACCACTTTAACATCAGTGCTTAATAAAGTGGAAAACATGCACTGTTGCCTGCTTATCCTAAAGTTAATTAGCAGAAAAATACCTGTCATGCGTACTATAATTACTGGCCACTCACTCTGGCAGAGGCTGCCTCTGACACGCACTGTTGACTGCGAGATGACTGGAGGATGGAAAGGAAACAAGCTGAAGATACTTTACTGACACTAACTTTCAGTGTTCTCTTTTGTCCGTTACATTTCTTTGTTTTTGGGGAAAAAAATGAAACAAAACAATAGCAGAGAGAGAAAATGCATATAATCTGTATTAACAAGGAGATCGTTATCTCCTTTATCCTGCATCTCAACAGGATTTCCTCCCTCAACACACCAGCCACAAACAATTAGGCAAAGATGTGATTACATTTCAAATTATTCTACAGAAATAATGCTCATCACTGATATATTTAGTACAGCAAAAATATAACAAAACACCAATGGACTGGCAGGGAGGTAAAGGGAAAAAATGTGGTTTAAAATGATAGGTATTAATAAACAATATCAAGGAATAGACAGACTAAATACACAATATTAATGAGTGAGGAAAAAAGAGCAAAGGTAGTAAAAACAATTGGAGTAACTGAAAGGTAAACTGAGAATAAACAACCCAGTGGGGAGAAAACAAGGGAAGACTCACACACCTGAGGCCTGTACTACAAAGCAGGATATGGGGCTTAGTGAGGTAACTTCAGGTTTAATCATGAGCTTTCAGTGTTAGCAAGGTGGTTCTCTTCCTTTCGGAGTACGTCACCATGGCAACTTTGCAGCACCTGTCAGCCTTAAGTGCACTATTTTAGGATCATATCACTATTTTAAGTCTTGTACATGCTGACCTTATATGCCAGTGTCATGTTTTGTTGGACCCAAATACAGAGATGCTGGGAGACGGAGTTCAGAACAAAAAGCAGAATGGAAACATAGAGGGAACTAACTAAAGTCCCCAAAGTCATCACGAATTCAAACTAACAAGAACCTGAAGGCCCAACAAACTGAAATACAGTAAGAAATAAAGAAACCATACAGAACCCATACATCAGAAAATAAATAAGACTTCCAAACTCAAGGAACTAAATTAACCCAGATAGTACAAATAGTAATAAAAGTAAACTAGAACATAGAAACACAGAGAACCCAATCCAAAAAGAACCAACATTTCAGAAGGCATGAGGAAGAATCAAACATAAATCTCAATCAAAAAGGACCTTGGGTTGTTTTCTGTGAGTGACAGCTGGGGTCTCAGTAAAAAAAAAAGAATATTGTGGAAAAAAATGTATTAAAAAAAAACATAAAAATAAGCATTGCGTTCATTATGCATTGCGTGGCGGGGTGGCTCAGTAGGTAGAGTGCTCGCCCCTGGATCGGAAGGTCGACGGTTCGAATCCACCCAACGGCTACCCTGAGGTACACTTGAGCACCGTACCGTCCCCCACATACTGCTCCCCGGGCGCCAGATTGGTGGCTGCCCACTGCTTCACTGAGTGTGAATGGGTTAAATGCAGAGACTAATTTCCTACGGGATCAATAAAGTATACATTATTATTATTATATACTGAAATTTTACAAGCTTCATTTTGTTTTGATTTTGACAAACCATGTCCTACAGCTAATAAACAATGGGTACCTTGGGATATTATAATATTTAATTTCAAATTTAAGTACTGTTAGTTATTATTCAAACAGTAAATGTTGTGTCTCAGTACACACGACCAAAATCATGGGGAAAACTGCTGATTTGGCAGTTGTGTGGATGATGATGATTATCGACACTCTTCACATGGAAGCGTGCACGTGTATCGAAGTACAATTTGGAAGTTGACTAGAAGCCAAAAGTGTGGTAGAAGAATAAGAGCGCAAGCAAGAGAGATAATCACAGCAAGCTCCACACCTTATACTTCACATTGTAGTCGAACATCTAACAATATCCTGCCCTAAATACCCCCCCACCCTGAATATAAATAAATAAATCTTTTAGAATATTAGAATATTTCATTTTGAGTTTACATAGTTTGCTACTTCCTGTGCAACTCTTGGTCTAGTTCAGGGGAGATTTCTGACTTGACAGTTGCCTAGATGGCGATCACTGGTCATTGACACCCAAGAAGCCTGCAAAGGCTGGCTGGCTCTTTGCACACTGATGCATCGAAGCATAGTAATGGAAAGTTGGCTGGAAAAGTGTCACAAGCAATAGGGATGACTGCAACCTTAAGAGAGATGTCAAGAAAAATTAATTTAAGAACTTTGGGAAGCTTGACGAGCAGTGGTCCGAGGCTGACCTGAACCCCATAGAGAATGTTTGGGGTATTTTCAAGATGAGAAACACTCGACAAAAAATTGAAGATTGAAGTTGAGGACCACTAAAATAAACACACATTTTTGAAGTTGGTTACTTTTGTATCGCAAACAGTCTTAGCTTGATCTTAAAACCTCTCCAATTTTAAAACAATAAGTCATAGTTGGGGTGCTGGAGACTATTACAACAATCATAAGACGAGAGTTAGGCTGCATCCTCGACAAGTTACCAGTCTATCACAGGACTAACATAATATATATGTAACAGAGTATTATATAAGAGAATATAGAATATATTTCTCCTTTTACTTTTTTAAATTATGAAAAATACCTTTTTTCACAGTGTTGTATTATTTTGAGATATACTGCAGTAGTACATATAATAGTATTAGTTGATGTACTAAAGTTGTAATAGTAGACTAACCACACTTTTTTTCTATTTGTTCTTTATATTTATCTTACAGATCTTTTAACCGAGCTGTGAATTAAATGACTTTCACTTAACTCACTACCACAGTCCTTTTACAGTGCTTTTTTAGTCATACTGAGCACACCACGAAGAGCACACGCACACTGTCACACCGAGCTTTTTAACACTTTTCTACTGCACAGACTTCTTTTTCTGTTGAACACACTCACACACACTACTACTTTGGTTTCAGCAGCTGCGTTGCATTCAGCCTGCATTATATGTCTACATAAGTTCTGCTTATTTTTTTTAAATACCATAGTTATTAATATTACAGTTTGAGGTCTATGCCTTTCTGAAATCAGCTGCTCTGTAGTCCTGTTCATGTTGGTGACTTGTCTTTAGAGTTGGATGTAACGCGTTATTTTGTAACGCTTTACTGTAATCATTACATTACAACTTCCACATTACATTTTTCAGCAATGCAGTAATGTAATGGGTTACTGTACTATAAGTCAGTAATTACATTAGTTACATTTATGTGTTATCTTTATTAATTTTAAGACAAGTAATGAGTAATATGCAGTTACATTACATCATCTGAGTAATGAATCCAACACTGCTTGTCATATGCAACTCCCACCACCTCTTTCATGTACATGCACCTATAGCTAGAAAAACCTAACCTGACTTATTGTAAATAAGTTCAGGAGCAGAACCAAACCTCATACAAATGTAAATGTCTGCCTGCCCTACATACACGTTTCTTCTCATTTCTGTGCCCCATCCTTGACCCCTTCCCTCTTACTCTGTTTGTCATGCTCTTTCATAGCTATCAAGGGGAATATGCAAAGGCAGATGCCAATACTCTGTCTCCGGCCTAGATTGCTTCATTTAGCTGTCATCTGAATTACAGTGTACAAAGGGTTGGCTGTGGATCAGGAGGTAGAAGGGATTGTTGGTTGGTGGTCTGCATCCTTGGGCAAGACGCTGAAACCACACTCTAACATCCATTGGAGGGTGAGTGCGTGAATATTAGATTAAAATCTCAGCTATAGCAGCTGGGTATTGTAGTGGTAAGACTACACACCTTTGGAGCAGGAGTCGTAAGTTTGATTCCCGCCCGGTATCCAGTAAGGGTCCTGGCTAGACCACCCATGCTAAAACCAAGCCCTGGAATGGTGTGGCTACATCCGCAGCTTGGACACAAGCATTTCACTATATGTTGTACTGTGTGTGACAAATAAAATTTGTATTATTTAAAAATCTGATTGTTGAATTTAGGGTAAGCCAAGCTAGATAAGGAACAGGAGAAGTATAATAAGCTACAAGTGAACTCGGAGACTAACCAACAAGGAAAAACTGTTAAGAACAAATACAGGAAGGGCATATGAGCAAAATAGGGCCTAATCACAACGGTACATTACAACAGTAAGTCATGAACTCACACAAAGGCTATAATGTTAGGGCTTTTGCCTAAATTATTTATTTTGTATTACTAATAAAACCAGAATGTTCTACTTCTCCTTCAGTTGAGTAATGTGCCCATATAAAATGACCATCCAACACTGTGCATGCCTGGAACTATGACTCTATAAATATTAAAAGTAAGGATTATTATAGATTTTGTCCCCAAAATAATGATAATTTATATTAAAAAATATTTTTACTATGTGAAGTTCATGGAGCAATTTAAGGGGTAAATACAGTATGTCACCGTGAAATTTCTGCTCAGCCCTGTAATTACAAGCGCTGACAAATCTGATCTAAGATGTTATTTATCTTATCACCTTTAATCATCAGATATATGATGTGTTTATCAGTTCAGCCCTCTAACCTGCGTGCATCCAATCCACACAACGTCTGCGTGCACACGCATGCACAAAGTGAATGTGCTTAATCGCCACTGTTCTCGCAAACTCATTCTTCTGGTGTGCATGGGCCTAGTTAAATAGGGTGACACTGATCTGGAATGATTAAAACAGAAGATCGCACACCTCGTCCCCCCTCCCCTATCTTTCTCTTCCTCCCGCCTAGCCCTCTCATCCCGTCTATGCGCCAGCAGTCACATATTCTTTGAAGGAGAGATTTAATTGGAACTCCTCAGAAGGTGCTGTCGGATTAACCAAGCAGAAAAACAGAGTTTGGCTGGTCATGCTTCTATCTTGGGGCCCCAGATTGCTTCCGACAGACAGTGATCCCAATAATCCTGCTGCAACATGATAAAGGGGCAGATAAATTGGATCAAAAGCATATATGCATTTTGACAGGGCTTTGAAGGCATGTGTGGCAAGATGATGACGAGATAAGTTTGTGGTAATTATGTAGTTTTGGCATGAAATTGAAGAGAATGTGGTTTTTAGAAACTTTCATTGTACCCCCAGCCATGTGTTTGTGGTGAATCTTCATCACATGACAACACAAGAAATAAATCAGCAATATAAAAGACTAACTCACTGCTTGATACAGTGACAATAGAGCTTTTGTATAACAATAATAAGCCGTTCACACTTGCGAATGCTGTTAAAGCGAGTTCAGTCTTGAAAATGAAGTCAGTTTTATACAGTTAGATTTTTATAAATGCAAAATTGTGATCAAAATAATGTGAATTTATCAGGCTAAGCATTTGGATGGGTTGCTCCTTCACAACATATTTCCATTTTCCAATTAAAAAAACAAAAGTAATGTATTTTTTAGCTTCAATTGTCCCATAAATAAAAAAATAAATAAAAAAATATATATA
>VOQK01010793.1:6033-16285 GCA_015052645.1 Benitochromis conjunctus | reverse complement strand
GATTGGCTTAATATCTGAGTTTGAATCTGAACTGAACATCTGTGACAGGTTGCACCGTTCCAAAGCCGTATCGACTGAGGTCAATTTCAGGTATCTTCACATCAGGATTCTTCAGCTCAAACTCAAAATAGACCAACATGAGGAAAACAAACAGTTTCAGCTCATTGGTGGCAAAGAAACGGCCAGGGCACATAGAGACCCCGGAGCCCCAGGGCATGGTGTAATATTTTACTTTCTTTCCTGCTTTGTAAAAATCAGTTTTCCTGGTCCCATCTGGATTCAGGAAGCGGTCATATTTGAATGAGTGCGGCTCAGGATGGATCTCTGGATCGTGGTGGACAGAACTGAAAGGAAAGATTGCAATTCTGTCACCCTTGCGAAGTAAATATTCACGCCCGTCAGCCATCTTGAAGTTCATTTCCTTTACCACTGCCCTGGTGAGGAGGGGTGCAGCAGTGAGTCTGAGGGTCTCTTCGACAGCACTGTCCAGGATCGGTGTTTTCAACAGCATTTCACGGGTCAGGTTGACCAATGGACCACCACGCCGGACCTCCTGTCCAGATTCCTTCAGAACTTTATCTACCTCTTCCTTCACTGCTTTCATGGCTTCTGGGTGTTTCATGAGGAAGAGGAGCAGCCAGAATGATGAAGGCCCTGTGTTGCCCTGAGAGGCCCAAAGAAGCACTAACATGTACCTGTTTATCATTGACATATCTATCCCCATCTCCTCTTTACCCTGCTGTATGTCCCACACCCAGCCACTGATATTGTCCTTGGTTTTCATTTTCAGTACTGACAGAACATCCCAGAAGTATGCCTTCAAACTCTCTGCAGACAACTTTTCCATCGGTGGGAGGACCCCATATGCCAATCTGGGGATGAGCTGGTCATATTTACGAAACTCATGATACAAAGCTTCTGATTCAGCTCTGTCTTTCTCTTTGGCTTTCTCCTCACTTTCTTCTGACTTGTGTGGCACATTACCAAACAAGGACAAATATCCAGCTCTAAACACAACATTGTAGCTGTACCTGTACAGTCCATCTTCTTTCCAGGTCCTGTCCTCTGCAGATGATCCAATGTTGTGCAATATCATGTTCTGCAAATTTCTCATAAAGGATTGTGTCAGTTCTTCCAGACCTTCCCCCTTCAAATGCTTGTTGCTGGAAGCTTGGAGAATAGTGTGCTCACCTTCAATAATTTTGTATGCAAACACTCTGTGCAGCAGATGCTTAGCAAACTTTCGAATTTCCAGTTTGTCCCGACTCTCCTTAACAAACCCTCCAAATGAAAAAGGGTCCTGGACAAATGTAATATAAGTCCCTCCCAGCTGTACTGTAAATATATCACCGTGCTTCTTCTCCATTCTCTCTAGGAACTTCAAGGTGTTCCTGCGAAACTCTAAGACATGACCCAACCAAGGAATGAGCCCCTTATCAAGAGGGGGTTCTCCTGGTCGCCGCTGTCTGAACACCCCGAGAAGGTACAGCCCTCCAACCAGACAAGCAAGAAAGCCAAGAAGGATCGGCAGCAGCAGCCCCATGACTGATTCAGTTAACCAGCACAGATTCATCTGAAGGAAAGTCTCAGGCCCGCTATAATGAGCAGACCTTTGCTCCTCCCCCCTGACAAGCCGAGAGGTTCCAGCTTTCCTGGAACTGATCACTAAATAATGCAGGAAAAAAAGAAAAAGAAAAGTTTCCTGAATACAAGGAACAGTTCACATTATGTTTAATCCACAATGTACTTTTGCGGAAGAATCATTTTCATCTTAATTGTTTATAATCACCAATTGTGCCCTCCAATTAAATTCAAACATCGTCTTTCAAGTCAACATTTCTTTAAATCTGCATTGAGTTCTTCAAACAGTTAACATCTGGCATGCAGCAGAATTCCAGACTAACCCTTTTATTCCTGGACAACAGCTCTCACGAATGGAGGCCACCTGTTTTTTATTATAGACTGAATGTGTCTTAGCACAAAAAAAAAGAAAGAAGGAACAGAAAAACTGCAGATTTCTCAGGGCAAGCAAAACATGGCAATACTCAGAAACTGTTTTGGCCAAAAGGGAAATTATTGAGCAGAAACATGTAGGAAAAACACATTTTTACAGACTTTCCTGAATATTATATATGTTCGAGTTTTTTAGTTGCGATAACTAGAAAGAAAAAAAAAAAAGCTGACTTCAGTCTGTATTTGAAAGCTTGTGTGAATGACCTTAAACACCATTACCGATCATAAATGATGAGACATTTGTGTTTGAAGGTTAAACTCCACTAATTTAATTGTGTGCTGATCTGCTGAACTCAGTAGGAATGTGGCGCCATCTACTGGATTTTTGTTTTAATGGCGAACAAATAAAAGAATCAATGTAATTGAGTGCTAGACTGTTTGTCAGGTTGACATTTATTTTATTTTATTTATTTAGAAGAAGCAGAGTGTGCTGCTATATCAGCTGTATAATGTAGCATATATGAGCTGCATGTGAACTACATTAACTGTCAGCCATTAAACACAGCTTTGCACATTTCTGTGTTAAACTGTTTAAACTAAATTAATTTTATTAAAATAATCACAAGAATGGAATATTATAGGGATGCTTAGCCCAATATGTGAACATTTATGTGCACTTTAATAGTTCATATATCACAAAGATATAAAAATGGTATAAGTGAATGATATAAGTTTCCCAGAAGTGGAGATTGTTTAGATTTAACCTGTAACTATGGTCACCAAATGGTTGAGGATAGCCTTAAGAACTTCAGTTCTGGCAGCCGTCTGGTTTTTTAAGGTCAGTATAAAACCCTGACACCTCAGCAGGGCGGTTTCTCAATATCAGATGAAATCTGGTTGAATGTATGTAAATTCCAATGGAAGTGAATAAATTGAATTTTGGATTGAAATTTTTATTTCATTTGTTAATTCTGGGGATGACCATTGATAACGCCCTTTTCAGAAAAAATTCCCAAAGGGCAAAACTCACAAAATTCACAAAAAAAAAAGATAATTAATACTGAGCTTCCCTTGCAGTTTCCCACTTGAATCTTAGGAAATATCGATTTTGAGGTGAATAACCCTGATGAATGCATATTGGGTGTTCTGATATGTGTGTAAAAAAGCACTCATGTGATATTGGCTGCTTCCTGAGCCCTGCATAATTCAGAGGAGTGGATAGATATAGTAAATACTAGTTATACTTAAACCTATTAAACTGGATATTGAAGAGAGCTTGGGTGATTTCATTTATTCACTAATTTTTAATTTTAATTTTATCAATTTAAATTTTTATTATTTGATACATATGCACCAAACTGTTCAAAGTATTCATATTCTCTAAGTATCTATGAATGGCAGAGGATAACACTGTACTAGTTCGGGTACCTGCCTTGTAAACGTAAACTGATGTGTGACAGTAAAGTATTTTTAAAAAAGAGAAGGAAACAATTACAGCTCAGGCTAAGTGGTTTGAACAAAGTTAAAGAGGAAAGGTTGAAATGGTTTGGGACACGTGCAGAGGAGGAATAGTTGATATACTGGACAAAGGATGTTAAACATGGAGCTGCCAAGCAGAAGGAAAAGCGTTAGAACACAGAGAAGATTCATGGATGTAGTGATAGAGGACATGCAGAGGGTTGGTGTGACAGAAGAGGGTAAGATGAAGGCAGATGATCCATAGTGGCCACCCCTAAAAGGAGCAGCTAAAAGAAAAAGAAGATGAAGGAAAATCTAAAAGTAGTTGGAGGTTTGTACCTTTGGGATTTCAAATCCATAAATAGATGTTCCTCCACACTATCCCATGAACTTAGTTATGCCTAGCTTGCTTCCTACTTCCCCCCTGGTGTTATGTTCTGGACTCTCTCATCTTTGCAGTGCCTACAACTTGGGTTTTGTCTGCTGTGCAATACTCCTGCCTCTATGGATCAGATATAAAGAGCCCGTCATGTCCAGAGCCTCTGTGCTACCCACCAGGCTACCCATTTCTAACCACTGGGGAGATTTCTTGATGTCACCCACTTCACCTATTGTATCTGATCCTGTTAGCAGGATCTGATAAGAAACCCTTAAGTTAAATTTTGCACAGAGTCCCCTTGTGGTTGAGAACGACCTTAGCAACACAATAAATTTGATTCTGGCATTTGTCTCATTTATTAGATCTAATATAAACCACTATGTCACCCACTTCCTCTATGTGCCAGTGATATATCCCAGAGACTTGGTTTTCCACAATATTTTTTATTCCTTCCCATCATCATCTGTCATCCCACTCCTTGTTTCATCCTCAACTGTGGATCCCACCCTTGCTAATCCTCACCCTGTCTCTTTTTTATTGCATGTATGTATAGTGTCAGGGTGCTGGACTTTGTATTATGTCTTCATATGTGTTTTATTTATGTCCTCCTGTGGCTGGTAGGGCATATATGTAGATAAGGCTGCGTTATCACTGAGCTGACTTCCCATGATCTATTTTACCTTCAGGAGATGTTTGTATGTAGTTGTAGCCATCTGCTGCAGGACAGCCTTCTGACAACTACCAGAGTTACTATGTCTTTATGACATCCTGATATCCTTGCAGTAGATCCTGATAAGGTCGATTTGTGAATTGATGTCTTGTTCCCTCCTCGTGTAAAGCTTGGTGTCTGCTGTCTGTCTGTATCTGTATCCAGTCTGTCCTGGACAGCAACAGAACACATCAGTGTGTGTCACAATGATGTGTTCTGGTCACTGTTAAGAGTTGTAGTCAATGCTGTATATTAGTCAGCACTTCCTAAAATACAGATTTTTTCAAGTCAGAATCATGAGAATCTTATGGGTTGTATGGCACAAAGGACTTCAGAAGGTATTAAACTAAAGCTCTAAAAGGAAATGGGAAGAAATAGGAACCATGTTTATTTAATTGTGCTCTCAGAAGGTTGTCTGGAAGGCCGATTACTGCTCTCCCACCTTTGTATCTCTACGTTAATCTCCTGTGTACACTCAGTTCTGGCATATAATCAGTGGTAACTGGACCATAATTGCATGAAGGAAATACCACAGGCTCATTAAGGCTTGAAAGATTCGTTTGATGTTCATTGTCAAGAAAGCTGAACACAGTGCAGAAGCTTTTGGAGAGACATGGCCAACTGCTATTGTTAATAAACAAACAATGTATTCTGCTGCTTCAGATAATTGGCTTGTTTAGGGTGTAATTTACAAAAAATACAGTGAAATCTCTTACATCAGGAATATAGGCAACTATTTTTGATACAGCAGCAAACCTCTCATAGTATATAAGTTGAGTTGATTATATTAAATTGATCAGGCAATAAACGCGCTTAGAAAGAAGGTTATTTAATTAAATATAACATATACAATCAAAGTACTAATAGGTAATTTTCTAATCAGATAGTGTGATTTATTCTGGCACAGTGAAGCCTCCATAGTTCTCGTTCTCAGTGTGTTGTTATTAGATGTGGGGGTTTGGTTCACAGAGTTCTTTTTCCGCTCCTTTTTTTGTTCCGGCAGCACCATGGAACAGTATATGCAGCACGTTGCAGGCATTGCACGTGACGTGAGGCCACAGTTACGTCATCCCCGAGATTAACACGAGAAACAAGAGGATTCCCTTATATCTACTTCCGTCCTCGGTTAAATAGCTCTTAGGCCACACTGTGCATTTCTCTCCCTTCGTTAAAACTGCAACCCGATGACCCAAAATGTCACCTGACACAACATTTAAAAACAGAGAGGACTATTTTGCATCATGTGTCTTCATTTTTATTTTTTCAAAGGCGTTTTACCAAACTCACGCTGCATTCAGGACACCTCGGAAACAAAATGTTTGCTTACAGCAAATCATGTATCATGAAGTAATGTCAGGCATGGCTCTTTTGTAGCCCCGCCTCCGTGACTCTGCACATAACCAGGAGAACAAATCGAGTGGGAGGGGTCATCATGATCCATAGATGTCTGTCATAGGCTATTGAATTTACTACTCTGTGTTATGTTTATACATATGTTTTTTTTTTTTAACTTTCACTTCTTAACTTTCCAATTTCGTTGTACTATTGTACTAGGTATGAAAGTGAAATGACAATAAAGAATTATCTTATCTTGTATGTTCTTGCTGTTCTGTGAGCCTAGCCGCCAGAGTGCATCAGCCGTCCTTGTCTTTATACAGCCGTGGTGCCTCTTATTCAGAATTAATTTAAGTATTTTCTTTTTAATCAGCAATCTTTTACAGTATTAAAAACCAAAACCAATTATTATTAGATGGAGAAAAAAAAGGGATAAAGGGTGGCATGGTGGTTCACAGCAAGAAGGTCCTGGTTTGAATCCAGGCAGGGGCACTTCTGTGTGGAGCTTGCATGTTCCTTGTGGGTTGCTCTCTGAATACTCTGGCTAAGCTCACCTCTGGCTGATCAGGCGATCAGTCCACTGTCTGAGTTTGCTCATGCTCCTCAGTCCTGTCATGTGCTGTCACTTTTCATAGCTACTTATTACACCCTATGACTGGGAATGAATAAGCTTTCATTTCCTGATATTCTCAAATAACTAAATAACTGTTAGAACAACTTTCCAGTCTGAGTGTACTCTGTAGTTTCTTTAAATTGATATAGCCTCATTGTTTTGCAGCTAACCACTTCCTTAATCTACTTGGGTCTATTGACTTATAGTTTCAGTTTAAACTGTCCCATACTTACCCTGTATTTCAGTGTACTTCAGTACAGTTAAGATTTCTTTGACTTATATTTCTTTTGATTTAGATTAGATTTCTTTTGGTTATATTAACATATTTCCGGGGAGTTTCACTGGTCCGGCCCACTTAGGCTCAAAGTACCGTAAAAATGAGTTTGACATCAACATAGAAAGTATGTAATATATATGTAGTATGACAGTATAGTAAATTGAAACAAAACCAGAGCACATTAACACGGTACTCTAGGTCACACTGGGTCGTGTTCCAGAACATGTTGTGAAAATGCTAACAGGACCTCATCCACTCTCTCCGCCTTCTTGAGTTTATAGGTCAAAGCATTTCGAAGATGTTGCCTGTATTTACTACATTCTCTTGGAACGCGAACACAACACAGCGTTTGCTGACGTCAGACATGCGTGTGAGGGAACTGTTATGTAGCACGCAGAGCTGTATCACGTAGACGCCGGCTTATTACTTCCTCCAAAACTACAGGCTGCTGCTCGGAGGAGACGTACAACTCCGTGGATAATTTTTTCACAGGTGCTTCCAGCTAACGACACCTTAAAGCAGGTAAGAGAGAGCCCTCTTCAGTTCGGTGGAAGTGTCTTTACGTGCTGTTTAAAGTGCAGCTCATCTTAACTCTCGAGTTGTTGCTTTCCCCCCCCCCTTTTTTTTCTCCCTCACCACGCAGAAAGGCCTCGCAGCTGATTAAAAATTCTGCCCTTTCCAAATATTTAAATATTGCACTGCTTAAAAAGTGTTGCGTTATTGTGATGTAAATGTCAGGTACCGTTGTTTAAGGTTAGTTCTGTGAAAGCTGGGTCTAGTCCGTGCCCTTCATCTGTCACCTCTGAAGTCTTCATGTCCTATTAATAGTGACACTCGGACCTCTTTCGTGGGAACGACTTTTAAAGCCTGATTTTGGACAATTTTTTGTGAGGCCACAAAGCCTGATTGTTACTGACACGTCTCTCTGTGCGTTTTGTTGGTTTCTATCAGCACCGCATTAGCTCGCATGCTGTACTGCTATACTCCCATCAAACGTTTGAACTCGGCTGACCTCTTTCTTGTTTCAGGCCAGATGTCTTCTTATGAGGAGAATGAGTCCAAGTTCTTGCGAAAGGCAAAGGAGAATCCATTTGTCCCTCTCGGTGAGTACATATTACGATAGAGTGGTCAAATAAAATATGTGCCCACAAAGATAAAAGTTTATTGAGTGAGTTTTTGCCACATTTGTTTTAGTGACTTTTGGTTTTTGCAGGGATGGCTGGATTTGTTGCGATTGTTGGCTACAGGCTGATGAAAATGAAAAGTCGCGGAGATACTAAAATGTCGGTGCACCTTATTCACATGCGTGTAGCTGCCCAAGGCTTTGTGGTGGGAGCAATGACTATTGGTGGGTCATCTTCCAGTTCTTACTGCCAAACTGCAACCACTTCTCTCTTTTTGATTTGTGGTTTGAACCTGAAATGATAATACTCTAAACATGGGTCATTTCACATGCTTTTTGTTTTTCAGGTGTCCTGTTCTCCATGTACAGAGAGTACTTTGCAAAGCCCATTGAACAAGAACAGAAAGCAACCCAACCCAAGTGAACATGGCCTCTTGGACTCATATTTTATGTCCCTTAGTATTGCCTCATATTAAGGTGTGCAGAAGATTTGTTTCACGGATGCCCTGACTTTTATATGCACATGTCTGCTGTAAATAGCTGAAACTATCTGATGACACTGTGCATAAGAGTTGTATTGATCCCATCAGATTTTTCTTGTGGTTATTATCCCTGTTATTTTGGGGGCATTACTGAAAGTTCATCTGCTGTTGCTGTGAGTGAAATTTCCACAAAATATCAAAAAGAAAATGTATAAAATTTGCTGAACGTGTGTGTTACTAAGTTGGGCCTGGATTAAAAATTAACCACTAAATGCTACTGGCCTGACATATTTATTTTTGTCTCGTGTCAGCTAATCATCCCTGTTCATTTCCTGTACTAATATTGGGATGTTTGCCAGATTAAAACTGATTGCACCTGAGCTCATCTATTATTAAATGAGCGTCCCAGTGTGTTTGGAGTATGTAAAGTGTTTCACAGCACTTGGCTATCAGATGAAGCAGAGCCCTAAAATAATAATAATGATAATAATAAAATAACTGATACTGATGGTGTTCTTCTAGAGGATAATATAGTTGAAATTTATAGGGTGAAATTCTCTTTTATTTATTTGTTTTACTTAAATTTAGTTCTTGGGTCCAGCAGCACTCAGACACTAGCTACTTGGGATCCATACACTGTGTAGCAGCCTTGTTTTAATAGAGAATAACTTCACAAGGCAACTAAGCTAAGTTGTGCACAAGTACAGGATGTCATTTGAGTTGTGTTTTTTTTAAGTGTTTCAGAAAAAAGGCTTTTGTGCATGGATTTTGGAACCTCAATGTGTTTTGACTGCTTATTGTTGTCTTTGTGCCATTGTATTGTTATTGAACACCCATCTTCTGGGTTATGTAGTACACCTACAGCAGCTAAAACATTTACAGTTAACAGGAATTCTCAAAACTGATACTTGTAACAGTGTAAAGTAATGAACTCAACAGCATGAAAGGACAGACTCCACAGTGATCATAAAGTTCTCCCCAAGTTTGAACCACAATGTAACATTGCAGCTTTTTGGGGGTTTTTTTGGTCTTTTTTTTTTTTCTTCTTTAAGCTTCTCACTGATGACACGGTTTCTAACAGTTGATCTTCAAACCCTTTCCAATTCTACCAAATAAAGCTTCTCTGCTTTGCACAGTCATATGCTGTTTTTATTCACTTTCTTATCAGGGAATGGCTTGCATCATTTTAAGGTGGCCAAAGGCTTTGTCACTGTGACTTTGGAACCAGTGTGTAAACAGGTATTTCCTTGATAGTCTACTTGATCTGTGCCATGTATCATATTACATCCTGTAGCAAAAAGAATGGTATCTTCATTCAGTCACTTTGCTCGCAATTATGCAAAATTGGTTAGAAAGGTGGTGAAGTGGTGACCTCAAATAGACTCCATATCTGAGTGTATGTGAAGTGACACATAGTCAAGGCCCCGTGGTGTGGGAGCCCGAATTAGCCTGGCTCCAATCTGGACAAAGCTGTCCAGTGGGACACTAGAAACTGTGAAGGAGTGCATATATTTTGAACTATAAAAGTTTAACTGCTTTGCCTATTGGTACATACCCGCACCACCCAGTGCGATCCATACTACACCAAAGTACAAGAACATTTTTTGTGAATTCATAAAAAGTTTATATACTACATTTATTATTACAACAAAGTTTGAGCAATGATCTACCAGAACCTGTTCTGTAACATTACATGTTTACAATGTAGCTTACTGGTCCAGCCCACTTCACATCAAAGTGGGCTGTATGCAGCCCACGATGTAAAATGAGTTTGATGTCCCTGCCGTTTGGGAATCCCTGCCAAATGAGAAAGTATCTCTACTCAAACACATGGACTGGATGGAAATACTGGAAATCTTCCAAATGGAAAAAACTAAATAAACGTGCGTGTTACCTGTTTCATATAGCAGAGTCACATCACAT
>VOQK01010790.1:30484-46759 GCA_015052645.1 Benitochromis conjunctus | reverse complement strand
TATGGAAAAAATAAAAAAAAAAAAAAGAAATTTATGTAAAGAAAAAAAAAAAAACAAAAAAAAACGGTAGTTAAGTTTGAAGAGCTACGTCAGGCCATGTTGTATGAAGCGTTTTATATTGTAACATTTTAATGCTTCGAGTAAGAAAAGATTTCAGAGATCCAAAACCAGATTTAAAAAGTCCACAAATAAACAGAATGTCAAACGTGCTCTGCTTTTCCAGTGTAAATGGCTTTAGGTTGAAACAGACCTTGAAACTGACCAACAATTATTAAAGTCAAGAAGTTTAGAGCCATTTTTAAATACTGACCTGAATTCTCATTGTGTTTTTAAAAAAATCAACTTTTAAAACTGTGAATCTGACACTTTTTTAATCTTCAAATTTCCAACAACATGTTGACTGTTTTAGGATAACCAACTCCACTGCCACTTTAGACTGACCTAAAACACACACGCTCCCCTTCATGTCTGAGAGAAAAATCAATAGAGTATTTGACAAGTAGAGGAAGAGATGGAGCCAAGACGGGAGGAGGAGCTTTTATGCCCGGGGTGCTGTTAAGCCCTAATTAATGAAGCGTGGAGATGAGGAGGAGAGAAGGGAGAGGCAGAGAGGTGTGGAGGAGTGTGTGTGGGGTCTGCTGACCTTGGGTTCCCCGGGGACAGGAGCATTTGTAGGTATTGATCAGGTCAATGCAGGTGCCCCCGTTATGGCACGGCTGGGAGAAGCATTCATTGATCTCCACAGAGCAGTTGGTCCCCAAGTATCCTGGCATGCACTGAGGAAGAGAGGGAACAGAAGACGAAGGAAGAAGAGAGAAGAGAGGGGAAAGTGAATCGATGTCTGACATGAAACAAAGATGGCTTTTGTTTACCTGGCTGTTTTCTGGCCTCCATCCTGCCAAGGCCAGAAGATCCTTTACTCCGGAGGAGATTAACATAACCAAGCTGTTTGTTTTCTATTTATAAGCAAACCTCTTCATTAGGACTGCAGCTGAAAGGATGTCTGCTATAAACTTAAATTCAATGAACAGCTACAATTACCGCTTCTTAGTTGAATGCTCCGACCATCAGTCAAGAAGCAGGTTAATATCGTATAATATAGAAGATGTAATGATGAGTTGCAGCCATCAGAGCAAGTGAAGTAAATAATATTTAAATTTCTGCAAAGAAGCTAAAAAAGTGGATGCTTCAAACAAATCTAGATTTATAAAATCACCACAAGAGATGTGTTTCACTAAAAATGTCTCCAAGTTATGTTAATTAGAACATCCAAACGTTGTCATAGAACATAAATAACATACTAAACTTAATAAAATGCATTAAATATGTGCCATGGTGCAAAAAATTAATGTAAAAAAAATCTGAACAAAGATAGCAAAGGGATAAAAACGTTCTCTTCGCAGCTGTTACCTTGCAGGTGTATCCACCCAGAAAGTCGGTGCAGGTGGCGCCGTTTTGGCACGGGTTCGGTGTGCATTCGTCTACCTGCTCCTCACAGTAGCTCCCAGTGTATCCCACCTGACAGTGGCAGTAGTGAACATTTCCAGCGTCCAGACACTGACCCGAGTTATGACAAAGACGTGCAACATCGACTCCTAAATGGACAACAAAAGATGAAGAGCACTGCTGTAAGAGCTGTGTTTTGCATTGCTGCTGTGTTGTAATAAAATTCTTTATACACTGTCAGTAATCGGCAGATAATATATAATGTGATACTCTAATTTTAACAGGCTAAACTCTGTTAAAGCAAACTAACTTTTGAAACCTCTAACCTCTCTGTTTGGCTGCCACCTCACAGGAAACACTTGGGACGTCACAATAAAGGCCCGTCCATCCAGTCTCACACCCACAGCTGTATGTGGTATCTGTCTGCCAGCAAGTTCCCCCGTTTTTACAAGGAGACGAGTCGCACCAACGAACCAAGTTCTGAAACACATAATAAAAGTAACAGATGCTGACTGTGCGACATAATGCAGTATGGATATGTTATTTATTTACCAATTCAGATATGCCAGTAAGATTTAATTTGCTCATTTTAATGTTAAATCGAAGGGAGCCTCAAAGACAATCAGAATAACTCAGCTCAGAGTTAGAACTTAGTGTTCTACTACCTCCTCCTACCTGACAGTTTAGTCCTGTGTAACCGTGTGGGCAGGTGCATTTGTAGGTGCCATAGCTGTCCTGGCAGGTGCCGCCATTCAGGCAGGGTTTGGAGTCACACTCATTGATATCATGCTGACAGTAGCTCCCGGTGAAGCCTGGTGGGCATAAACATGTGAAGGCATTGATGCCATCCACACAAGTGCCACCGTTAAAGCAGGAGCTGTAGAAAAAAGAAAAAAACAGACATCGGCGCACCAAATTAGGGTTAAAATATTCTACAGCTTTTTAGGAAAACGAGAGTAAATCAATGCAGCTCTCATTATCTGAGCTGCAGGCAAATTCATAGCTGATTCATCCACAGAAAGTCCACCAAGAACAAGCATTTTTGTTGCAGCATTGCCCTACCTCAGTTTCACACTTTTCCCACATTTTAAAACAGACTGAACAGAGTAGAACTGCTGCTTGTGCCATTTTTGCAAACAACATTAGAGCTACACATTAATTTAATGTAAAATATATGCAAACTACTATGTTCAAACCTACTGTTGCATATCAATATTTCACCAGAGGGGGCAGTAGTGGACAAGAAAACAAAGATTACGTCTCCAAAGCACAGAAAGTAAACCTGTTGATCTTGAAGAGATTACTCACAGTGACACAGTGGCAATGTCTGCAGGATTTAAATCAAGCAAACAAAACTTTCTGTGAGCTCCGTACCTCTCAGTGCAGTCGGGAGTGTTATTTTCACAGTGAATGCCACTGAAGCCGAGCGGGCAGGTGCAGGTGTAGCTGTTGACACAGTCAGTGCAGTTGGCGCCGTTCTTACAGGGGTTGCTCTCACACTCGTTGATGTCCTCCTCGCACCTTGTTCCGCGAAAGCCGGCCGGGCAGGTGCACAGGAAACCGTTCACCTCGTCATTACAGAGCCCTCCGTTGCTGCAGGGGTCTGCAGGTGGAAGCATCAGACTCAACTTTATGTTCTTATTGTGCTGCTTGTGTGCGCTTTCATCAATGGACATGAAGAGGAAGCAGAAAAAGGGAGAAGGACCGACGAACTTACTGGGCTTGCAGTCGTCAATGTTGCTTTCGCAGTTGCGTCCGCTAAAGCCCGGTTTGCAGCTGCAGTGGTAACTGCCCAAAGTGTTCTGGCAGGTTGCTCCATTGCGACAGGGATTCTTCACACACTCTTTGATGTCCACCTCACAGGTTTGGCCTAGAAGGGATCAGGAGAGGAAACAGAAAGCATACATTATATACTTCTACAAATGTTGGCATAAAGTACGAAATTAAGAACATACATTTCTGAATTGATGGAGTAGTGTTAGGATTAAATTTAAGGAATTATGTCCATATTTAAAAAAAACCAACAGAAATCTTCTTATTAAAAAAAATAAATAAATTAAGGATCTCTTATTAAAAATGTTTGTATTAAATTAACATTTACCATTTACATGTGTAGTTCTGTTCTCTAAAAAGGCTGCTCTTGGAGACCTGTTTCTATGACATCTCAGTCATTCCTGGAAGGTACTCATATATGCACACATCAATAATTACCTTGCCATCCTTCAGGACAGACACAAGAGAAGTTCAGATAGTCTTCCGATTCCTGACACAGTCCTCCATGCTTGCAGGGTTTGGAGCTACAGGGGGCCATCAAAGTTTCACAGTTCTCTCCTGTTATGTGTAAACACGAGAAAGAAATACACCGTTAACTGAATTAAACTCTGTTTAACGTTTATCTGTCACTATGTGATAACACGCAGGGGTCATGAACTTGGAGATAACCCAATCCAAATGAACACAGAATCATCTTTCAATCAATGCTATCAGAAGATTTTAGCCAGGTTCTGTCAGTATTTGAGGCCTGTGGAGACATTTCCCTATCTGTTTCCATAACATACTGCTAATACAGGAAGTCGGCTCCAGTTTCCGGCCATTGTTAAGCCATTTGCTGTTCTGTGAGACAGGAAGCAGGCAAACAGGAAATGTGTCAAGCAACCCGTTCCCACCCCGAGCCAAGCAAGGGCCTTTTAGTATTCAAAGCGCTGTGGATTTTCCAAAAAAATATACAAGACAAATATAAGAACAATTTGCCCTTAAACTTCCCATGGTTATGTGCTTGATTAAATACTAAGCCAGATGACATTAAAATGACATTAAAATGTTTCCCCGCTCCCATCACGGATGCTTGTGGATCACAGAGGAGCACAGTGAGTCAGAGGTTTGGTGTCTTTGAGCCCTGAGGAAGTCTTGCTGCTGAACTTTACTCAAGAGTTATTTCATCCGCCACACATTTTCCTCTTTGCCCAATAGCTTAAAGGACACAGCCGGTGGAAACTGTCTCCCACAGCAAGGAAATGCCAGAACGCCAGGCCAACACATGGGCGTATCAAATATTTTCAATAATATTTCCATACCCGTGTAAGGCAGGATACAGTTGCACTTGTACCCTGCAACGTCGTCAATGCAGGTCCCCTGGTTAAGGCAGGGGTTGGAGGCACATTCGTTGATGTTGGTCTGGCAATTTGGTCCTGCATGCAAAGCGGACGATACGTTAAACACATTTCAGTTTAAGTGAATGTCAGCAGTGAAACTGTACGGTTTGAATGACACTAAACGAAGCTCATCGACACATGCGTACAAATACTGACCAGTGAAGCCCATGCGACAGGTGCAGACGTATCCGCTGGTCATGTCCTTGCAGGTGCCTCCGTTCATACACGGGTTGGATTCACACTCATTGTTGTTGATGTCGCAGTTTTTGCCGCTCCAGCCGGAGTCACACAGGCATTTATAGCTGACGAGGAGTGAAACACAAACATCATCGATAAAGGCGAAATCTTCTTGTTGGAAATCTGGGGTAACTTGTTTATTGTCACTGCCCTGTCCCTGAAAAACATTTATAGGCCGCCTCACCCATTAATCTTGTCCTCGCAGTGACCATGGATGCAGGGATTGCTGAGGCACTCATTGACTTGGGAGAAGCAGGTGGTGTCATGGTAACCATCTGGACACTGGCAGGTGAAGCTGTTGATGCCGTCGATACAGGTGCCGCCGTTGTGACAGGGGTTGCTCGCGCACTCGTTGATGTTGATGTTGCACATGGCACCTAAAGAGATATTTCGCTTTACTTCCTGACATCGTGAGTCTCCATTAAACAGTGAAGGGATGGGTGTTGAAATCACTGCAATCATTTTTACAACCCAACAGTTTTGATGCATTACTTTAAAATGCTCAACAGCTGCACACAAAGCCTCCACACAACCAAGTCTATATATCAACGCAGTGATTGTATCAATTTCCAGGCCTTTGTCGGCGACTTGAAGCGTTGATGCCATTCAGGCCCGTGTCATGCGTAACATAAAGGCAGCCCATTTAGCTTTAAAGCAGGGACCGGCTTCCAAGCTTTTAAAAGCTCAACTTTCAGGGAATCTTTTCTCCTGCTCAAATCCCCACTGGCCCTGTGTGCCAGAGAGTGTGTGTGTGTCCTCTCTTTGTGCGGGAGGGCAGCTTGCTTGTCCGAACAGCAGCAGGTTGGGGACAGGGTGGAGCTGGAAAGCGACACCGGTCGAGCCTCAGAGGAGCGTGCGCACTTGCTCGCCATCTGTCACCCTCCCCATCAGGACCTTTGAATCCTCTGATACTAAACCTTAAGCACTCGTTTGCCCACTTTTTACTTCAGACAGATGTTATGTTTAACCTGGCTATATATTTGGAAAAGATGGGCTTGTCCAGTGTATTAGTTTGTAGTAAAAGTCTCTTTTAGAGTTATTAAAACAGCGAGAGTAAAAACATGTAGGCTAGCCCATATACAGCCCAGAGCAGTTTTATTCATGCAGGGTCCCCAGGAGGGGTTTCTGTAATCAATCCATAGTGGGTCCCCGATGGTATTAGGACAGCTAGTGCTTAATATCTAGGGAGTTGAGATATTTCTGATTTTTCCCATCTCAGAAACTTCTGGACGTTATCCATATCTATGGCAGATACAAAGGTATCTTGTATCATATCTACCTTGGATTGTATTTACTGCAGTGACTACAATTGTATGAAATTACAAACAAGATCCTACATGTTAACATCAGAGTACTGTAACTAACGTCTCATACTGCTTGATTTGCAGTATTTGCTTTCTTTCTTTAAATCTGTTTTAACAATGCAGTCAATCAAACTCTAAGATTCATTAGAGTTATTAAAAACTACTCTGGTCCTTCTTACAACCAAGATCTGAATCACAGCTTCCTGTTTCATATATTGAAATCAATAGAAAAATAAACTCTATAGTTTACCAGTGTAGCCAGGTTCACAGGCGCACTCGTAGCCATTGATCTTGTCAATGCAGGTCCCGTAATCACAGGGATTGCTCTTGCAGTCATCGATGTTGGTTTCACAGTTGATTCCTGGAAGAAAGTTGATTTTCAGATTTAAAAAGATACCGGTGCCCACCTCAGCCTGCACCAGTGGTAGAAATGTAAAAATCCTAGGTGACTTCCTTCTTGAGCTTTTGCATTCACACGATTTTTAGAAAAATTGATCACTGAGATTCACTGAGTCCGGTGGGGTGATGACAATATCTCATCAGCCTTTTTATGGCAGAGGGGCAAAATGTTACGCTTGCATCTCCTGTGTGTGATCCTTACCTGTTGTTCCCTTGGGGCAGACGCAAATGTAGCCGTTCTCCCTGTCCTGGCAGGTGCCTCCGTACCTGCACGGCTGGCTCAGACACTCATTGATGTTGGTCTCACACAGCCGGCCGGTGAACCCAGGATTGCACTGGCAGCTGAACGAGGCCAGCCCATCGATGCAGGAACCATAGTGGCAGGGGTCGGAGTAACATTCATTTACGTCCGTCTCACAATGCCTCCCAGTGTAACCTAGGAAAAAGAGTTAATGTCCGTTTTAACTGACAGATTCATTTGTGAAATGTTGTTATATTTTAAACTTCAATTATTATATTTTATGTTAAGCGTGTATACCTTCAGTGCACTCGCAAGTATATTTGTTGGGTCCATCTGTGCATTTGGCGCCATTTTTGCACGGCGTGCTGGCACACTCATCAATGTCTATCTGGCAGTGGTTCCCACTGAACCCTGAAAAAACAACAAAAAGCTGTTATTTTGTGAATGCGTGTGTGAATGAGTGCGTGTGCGTGTGTGTGTACAGACATCTCATTTTCAACCAGCCACACTCATAATCCTGAGCCTATGTTATAAGAGCTCTCAGCGAATCAGAAATCTGCATGTTAATTAACAACTGTGCAGCACTACGAGCTCCCTATTTTCTCCTTTCACTTCTTTTCAGCACAGCAGCAAAGGGAGATGAGACAGTGGGGGAGCCGGTTCGTTTAAAATACGGGAGGGAGGGGGAGAGAAATGAGGAAAGAATGAAAGTTGCGAGGCCTCCTGACCAAGGGGTGAAAGACAAAGGAGGGCCTGTCTGCTCAAAGCAGCACCAAACTGAGCCTGTTGCCTTCTTTGTCCCCCGAAACGTTTCCATCACAATGCATATTCTCCTGTCTTACTTTCACCACTTCCCCACTACCCCCCTCTACTCCCTGCCTGCCTCGAAAAAAGAGCTAGCTTGACCTCTGAACCTCCAGTATTCAAAGCCTTGTTCATTCAAAATCAACCAGTAGGCTTTCTTGTTTTCCCTGGACTTATTCTCAGATATTTCCTCCTCGTCTCCTGTTTGTCACAGTCCAAAGACTAATAGGGTGTTCTCTGATGAAGAGATAAAAAGTTCTACTTCCCTCCCACCCCATCACCACAACATAACAGGAACACACAGGTGCTTAAAGCTAAAGAAAGACCAGTTGTAGATAATCCAGGAAGTATTTGTGTGGAGAGCTGCAAGCTGATTTCTCCCACTGGACTCTCCTAGAAGCATTTACAGTTCCCTGAACTGTCTGCAATCAGATAGATGAAGTGATGACTAAAATGTTAACAAAGTTTTCAGAACAATGGAGTCCAAAACTATGTCTACAGCAGATTAAAGCTGATGCTTTTGCTACTTTAAAAATGAGGAAACTAGACACTTCAGCTTTTACTTTGTGCTATTTATATGATATAACGTATACGAATTAAGGCTGAGAGTGTACTTCTTAATTGCATCTTAATTGTTTAATTTCAATTAAATGCTACAAAGGTTGTTTTATGTGACATGTTGTCAGTTATTTTTAGCATTACTTGTGCTATAAATCAAGACCAGCAGTTTGCAGTCTGATAGAGAGTGAGAGTTTATAGCAGCAACAGCAGTCTTTGGTACAAACCGCCTGTTTCTTAACAGGAATGTGATGGTTCTGTTCTCCAACAGCTCTCTTGACATTAATGAAAAGATTTTCTTTCCCAGATGCACAAGTATGCACGCAGACACAAAAGATGAAGCGGAGATGCAAGCACACACAGGGCTGTGCACATGGCACACCTCAGCAGCCAAAGCGGGATTTATCCCCAGACTGCTGGACTCAGACATTTCAGTGGCTCTCAGCGGGGTTTCCATGGCTATTCCATGTACAGAAATGAAAAGGGGGACCCTCGCCTTGGGCCTGGCTCGCAACAGGGACAAATTTACATCTCAACTAGAGCGGTTAAAACCCCTCCCCCTCTTCTACCCTTCCTGCTTCAGCATAACGGTCTGTGCATCTCAACACTACCCACTTCTCCACACACCCTCCCAAAAAAAACACTTCCACCACCACCACCACCACCACTTTGTGCTGCTTCCCCACACAACCCTCGCTCACTGTCACACACAACCAGTTTCTGAGGCGCTAAGCTCTTGTGTTCACTCTTGTAACCCCCTCTCTCTATTAATTCCAAAGCTTTCTTGTTGTGGATGTCTTTTTTTTTTCTTTCTGCTTTTCCTTCTTCCTTTCTTTTTCTCTCAACAGGAGGAATC
This sequence comes from Benitochromis conjunctus, assembly GCA_015052645.1. Classification (NCBI taxonomy): domain Eukaryota; kingdom Metazoa; phylum Chordata; class Actinopteri; order Cichliformes; family Cichlidae; genus Benitochromis; species Benitochromis conjunctus. Next base: position 37,762 of record VOQK01010790.1, on the reverse strand, counting down.
TTTCTCCACCCAGGCTGCCTTTGATCCACCCAACTCTGAGCTCTGCTATTTTCCTTTTCCAAAAAGAAGAAGAAGAAAAAAATCACTTCCACCTCAATGATCCCAGTGAAAGAATGCAAAACAAAAAACACATTTGGGGAGTCTAAAGATCCTTCCTTTCTCCTCTATCTTTTTTTTCTATCCAATATTCAGAAGTTGCATTCCTTTACTCCTGAACAAAACATCAATACCTCATGTACAAACAGCGAAGCTCCTGTAAGAGTTTTGAAAAAACCCACATACCTCAAAATAGGCTGAATAACTACCTCATTTACAACCACAACACAGAAGATGTCACTTTACAGACTGTAGCAGCAGCTCTGCCTTCTCTTATTAGCTCTCTCTCTCTCTCTCTGTCTCTCTTGTTCTTAGTTGCAATCACAAGGTTTGCATAGTTTCTGCTCGATCATCAGACTTGATAAAAAGGATAAAAAACTTGTTCTAAAACTTCAAACTTCCTCAAGCCTTTCCTTATAGATTTTCTTTTACCGCTTCTCCTCAACTGCTGCGTATATGCAGGGCTACCCGGGCCAGCATAAGCCCGCCTCAGGGCTGGGATTAGTGCCCGTCCAGATCAGTGTTTGTGTGTGTGTTTGTGTTTGAGAGGAGAAGAGAGCGAGACAGAGCAAGATCAGCCTCTGTGCCCCCTGGCCCCACGCCCTCTTCCTCCGCCCCCCCTCCGCAGAGATACGGCAGCCTCACCTGTGGGGCACTGGCAGTGGAAGGCGTTGGTCTTGTCGATACACTCGCCGTTGTTCAGGCAGGGGCTGCTGGCGCACTCGTTCGTATCGATTTGGCAGAAAGCCCCCTCGTAGCCTGGCCAATTAGCAAGGGAGGACCGTGAGGGAGATTTGATCGGAGACACACAGTTAGAAGCACTTTCACACTGCAGAAATATACATACTGGGTTTAAATGATACAAAAGCACTCAGGAATATAACTAAATATTGTTTTATGATCAAGCTGTTGGTTTATAAAACTGATCCCAATTTATGTTACGCTAAAGGTGATGTCATGTAAAAGTGCTATGAACTGAAAATACTGAAGTAAAATATATTTATAAGTTGTCCTCTGAATGTGACTTTAATCATAAGTTTACTGTTGATCACACTTCCAGTTAACGGATTAACTAATTCAGCTGTATTTAGTTCCGTTTGCTGCATTTTAATAGAATCTTTAAAATCACACGAATTTAATCAGAATCCACGCTGATGTCGTCGAGCTGAAAGTCTGACCATGAGTCCAAAACTTAAAAATAACTCAGTCTAAAGAGTCAAAACTGCAAATCTTTACATTTCAGAAGTTGTAAAAAGAAATTGGGGAGCTTTTTTTGGACCATTTATGCAATAATTTATTTAAATTTTTAATTCAAGTCATTCACAGTTGTTCTACTTTTATTCTTAACTCCCATGAACACAGCAAATTAAACACACATACATACACACATACAGGGCAACCTCCACATTACACCTACAGGAGCTGCTCAGCCATGGAAATCCATGCCATGAAGCTCCCGCTGCAGTTTTTTGGTAGTTAATGTTTATTCCAGAGGAGGTCTGGAGCTCTGCAGTTATGCGACTTTTATGTCCCTCAGTGACTGTGTAACTTTGTCCTTCTGTAACTTTACATGGTCTGACACTTTGTGGCTGAGTTCCTAAATACTTCCATTCTGCAATAATACCAATTACAGAAAAAATGTCATAAATCGACTTGTTTCTAAGACTGCATCCTATTACAGTACAGTTTCTTTCACACGCTCAAATTCAGCGAGTTCTTTAAAATGACCCATTTTTTTCACACACTTTTGCAAAGGCAGACTGCCTGGCTAGGTGAGGCGCTTGCAGCAATGGGACTGAAAACACCTGAATTCAAAGTGTGGCCCGATACTTAATACAGTCCATGAGAGCTGAACTACTTGAAGTTCAAAGCAAAAGCTATTTTTGATTATAGGAGATTTGTTTAGTGCAAATGATTTGCTGCATTTGGTGAAATTAAGCAAAACAAACTAAATTCAAGGTAACAATAGTCAAGTTAAATGTATTCATATGGGAATATTTCCCTCAAAGAGCTTTACAAATGTACACAGAGGAGAGCTCCAGTACTACAGGTTTGAGTGCACCTTGTGGGAATGTGACTGAAAAGGTTGCTTCTACATATAACCGGACATCTTACCTGGCATGCAAATACACTGGAATTTTCCTATTTGGTCCAGGCAGGTAGCCTCGTTCAAACATGGGTTCGACATGCACTCGTTGATGTCCAGCTCACACCGTGGTCCCACAAAGCCCCGCTGACACTTACACTGGAATGAGCCCCTGGTGTTGATACACTTCCCCGCATGCTCACACGGATTGGAACCTGTTTAAAAAGATCCAGGCTTTAATTTCACTTCCTTTAGCAGATTGGTTTGTCCATACGGATGTGACACGCAGCAATTTCACTGTAAAAGACATTACAGGACGTTGAGTGGCACAGTGTTGTTTGACAAAGCCGAATTAAAAGCCTCAACTGTGGGATTACAGCAATAATACCCCAGAGGGGGTTATTTACTGCAATTACTTACAATTATGGGTACTTTGGTACCCATAATAGGACAAAAGAATGACCTTGTATTTTAGCTTGTATAAAGGAATTACGTACAAATGTGTGGTAATTGAAGTTTCCGTGACAGTGGTAAAGCTAAACTCTGAATACTGATGTTGAAATGTGTCTGACAGTGTGCAAAAGACGAGTTTTACCCAGTGAGCATTCATCAATGTCCTGATCACAGGAAGCTCCAACATATCCTGAGGGGCAGGTGCAAAAATGATTTCCTGTGACGGGGTTGGTGTCACAGTTGGAGCCCTTTTGGCAAGGGTTGCTGATGCAGGCATCATCCAGCTGGCAGAGCAGACCTGGTGCAGAGGACCAAAAAAAGAGGAGTTCATTATATATCCAGTCATTTCAATCAATGTCAGCTTTACTGGGTTAGCTCACACAGTTTGTGTCAGATTAAGTTTGCAGTTGTATTTAACTTAAGAAGAAAAGTTCTACTTCCATGCACTGCGATCGAAATTCCACTAACCTGTGCGGCCAGGTGGGCATTCACAATAGAACGAAGCTACTCGGTCATGGCAGGTGGATCCTTGATGGCAGGCGGCACTGGCACAGTCATCGATGTTCTCGCTGCAGTCGTCCCCGGTCCAGCCGTTCACGCACACGCACTGGTAACTGCCATAGGTGTTGTGGCATGTGCCGCCATTTTGGCATGCGTTGGGCATCAGCTGGCACTCATCGACGTCCTCTCTGCAGAGCTGGCCTGTGAAGTGCAAGCACCAGGATAAGTGGGTGTATCTCCTCAGACAGGCTTCTTCACGGACTCATACAGTGAAGCAACAATGTACACACCTGTAAATTCTGGTTTACACTGACAGTTGTAGGTGTTGACTCCATCCACACAGGTCCCTCCATTCTGGCATTCATGATTTGGACAGTCATCAATGTTCTGGCTGCAGTTTTTCCCTGTAAAACCTGACATTAACAAAAAAACAAAAAACAGCTCTCCATTAATTTGCTTCAGTGTAGGTTTGCGTTGCATAAACTGTGCCGTCTCTACTGAGACTTTAAATATTTAGTTTCTCCTGGTTTGAAAACAACAATGTCCCAATTACAACAAAGGGAATGAAACTTGCAGTTAAATGTGGTCAACTGTCATTTCCTTCCCAAGAAAAGCGAGGCTTTACCATTTTGAGGTCTGTGGTAAGCCTGCCACTCTCCTATACAGTTACACAACAAGCAGCCACTGCACTGTACAGCTGGCATGCTGGGTAAAATAAAATGCAAAGCAAAACCAGTACAATACATAACGACTTACAGTCTGCTTCTGAAACCAAGCTAAACCACTGCTAACATATATGAAAAAAAAGCACAATGTCTGCAGCTTCCACTGCAATGTTGCTCAAGTTTTGACTGAATTTTATTGTCTGAAATTTATTATTGTCATTTAGGGCTCAGTCACACCGGCCTAGAGACTAAGGAGTGGTTGCTGGAGGTTCCAAGCAGAGGTTGCTGCACAAAAAACATTGCGACTGGTTTGGCTGCTAACAGATTGCCACGGTTGCCCAAGGTTCACATGGAAGACGTAGACGTTTTGTTTGCAACTATTATTCAGCATTTAGTCTCTGAGCTGTAGTGAAATTTTTAAAAGTGTGATGCAAACCGTAAGAGGAGAAGTAAAAGTCGTGTCCTAGAGCTGCAACAAACACGTCAAAAGGCCTCTGCATCACACTTTTCACACATAACTACCGCTTGATGAGTAGTTTGCGAGTGCTTGCAGACAGATTGACGTCTCCCTTCCAACATGGCATGCGAGTTTTTGACTACAACTGATCTCTAGGCCTGTGTGAATGAAGCCACTACCATGATACTGTATGTGAAAATCAGAAATGAATACAAGTGTAACACAATTCCCTCTGCAAGTTCCTAGCAGTGTGTGCTTTGAATTGTGCTTTACAGGCTAAATATTTAATAAGGTGAACTCTCTGGCTGATAAATTAGCAACCCAAATACCAATTGGTGATCGACTCAGCCAATCACAGATGATTAATTCATTCAGTCACTTTACTCTAGAAGAATCCAACCCCGAATTACATGGACGTTTTTCCTGTAATAACTTTAATGTGATGTGCACAGAAAGAAAACATGGTTTAAAGTTGTGTTTGCAAGCTTTCGATATTCTACTCCCCTGCATTTAGATGCTCTACCTAAAACGGTAAAAAATTCTAAAACTATTTTTTTAAAAACCGAGAGACCGAAACATTATTTTCTCTTTAGGTTTTTCAAGGGACAGACGAGGCTGCCGGTAAGACGGGATGGAAAGTTGCCACACAAATTCTTTGCGTGAATTTCTGAATTGAAAGGAAACAGAAAAAACAAGGTGAAGTCAGTGTGTGTGGAGGTGACAGGGTGGAGGGCAGGGCCGGAGTCCCAGCAAGAACTGTTTCACTCCATCATGTGAAAAGGATGTTGTCCTTTGACCATTTCCTTACGATAAGCCCGGATGCCTTCCTGCTCTGCTTTGTTCACACACTGAACACAACAAAGTACAAATACACACACACTCACGCACACACAGGAGAAGCCCGACCTAAAATGACATCATCGCTTAATCAGCCACTAGCAGTGCTGGTATTTAGGAATCACCTGACCTTGATTCAATGGGGTGTCATGGTGGCTTTCACTTCACAAACGTTAATGGATCTGATCAATCCGACTGATTTCTCACCTTACCACAGCTTCTTAAACAGTACACCTTTTATTCCTCTTTAAAAAGAAACTCCTGAAGACCTCGGTATTTGAGCACCCAGCACTGTCACTTTATTTACATGACACAAGAAAAGCACAAGAGGCCCACTTTAGAGTGATTGTACAGTAAAAGATCAAATCATTTATTTAAACCCGCTTCAATGCAGCGTAATGTTACCTGGCACACAGGAACATTCGTAACTCGTCTCTCCTTTCTGGATGCAGGTGCCTCCATTTTGGCAGGGTGACGGGTTGCAGGGGAAGTAGCGGCTCTCACAGTGCTTGCCTATGTACTCCGGTGGGCACTGACATCGGTAGTTGCCGACCTCATTGATGCACACCCCGCCATTCTTGCAGGGCGATGGATTTACGTCGCACTCATTGACATCCTGTGTGCACGTCATTCCAGTGAAGAAGGGCGTGCAGGTGCAGATGTACTGGAATTCAATGACGGAGCACTGTCCACTGTTGGCACATGGATTAGAGGTACAGGGGTCGGCTCGTTCACACTGCTTACCTGAAGGCACAAAGACAATTTTGAGATTAAACACACTGCCAGATTCAGATTTCAAGGATTTCACAACCTCAAAATGACCCATAAACAAAGAGCTTTACTTTTGTTATCCAATTATCTAGTTTCCAATCTTATTTATCATCAAATACACTTTGATACACTTCAAGTACCACTGTCTTATTTTACCTAACCATCCAGGTGGACAGTGGCACTTGTAACTCTGGAGATTGTCCAAAGCACAGGTGCCTCCGTTGCGACAAGGTAAACTGGTGCAGGAATTGATGACAGTCTGGCAGCGGGGGCCTATGAAGCCTGGCCTGCAGCTGCAAAAGAAGTCCCCACTGCTCCCTCTTAATGTGGGATGGCACACGCCATCGTTCACACATGGCGAAGAGGTGCACGGGTCAGGAAACTGGCACCTGTTTCCTAGGAATCCATCACGGCACCTGGAAACAGCAGATGAGAGAGGTCAGAGCTCAGTTTCTTTATGAAAAAGATAAGCCTTTTGTCATATTTAAACAATTCAATATGTAAGAGGTTTATACTTTAAGTATTAATATAAGCTATGATAAGAATTGAGATTTCTCAGCTGCTACTGCGCCACAACTAATGAGATTATGCAGTTATTATATTTCGAATCAGGGTGACCCTTGGATTACCGTATACTTTATATTTATTTATCATTTACTCGTCATTTTTCTGAGGATGTGTATACTACTTTCCAAAGCAAGCCAAAGTGCTAGAGGTAAAACTGACAACTCCATATAGTAAAAGCAGCTTCCTTATTAAGATATGAAACTATTTTAGCAAATTAGAATATGCATAGTAAACGTGTAAACTGAAAAGGGTGTCTGTTTTAGATTTGGTAACTTTATCCTGTAAAATGTATTACACAAATATTATACACACCAGAACAGATACTTGTGGTACCTTTCTGTACTAAACTTTACTCAACTTTTTTGCCAACATTTAGAGATGCCAACAGTGCTGCCTGTGCCTCATCCTGTTAATAGACAACTTCACACCGCACACACACAACCCTGTCATTTTTCCCTCATGCCCACCATTTTCCTGGATACTGGCATTGAGTTTGAAATTCTAGTATTGTGACAATCCTAATACACACAAATAAAAAGAGTGATAACGAATCAAACTTCAACATGAAGCCGTCAAATGCTGAAACATTTATGTAACGAAATGCTGTCATTTTCACTTCCTGTGATTTTTATTTATTTTGTTATCATGAAAATGTCTTCATTGTGTTGGCTCACACTTTTTTCCTTTCCTGATATGAATAAAGCAGTATTGTTTTTTGCAGAGAGAGTGGTCAATGCTTCACATTCCCAGTCATTTTATTAAATTTATTGTTTCCCGTATCAGCCCTAACAAATAAAAAAACACAATTCTTATTATACCTTTAGTGAAAAAAATTGTTATATCAT
>VOQK01010788.1:5481-17219 GCA_015052645.1 Benitochromis conjunctus | reverse complement strand
TTAGATAATCATCTCAGAGCTAGGTTTAGGACGTAGTCTTTCTTTTCCTTTTCTTTTTTTGAGAAAAAGAATTAAGTTTGACTTTCTTGTCTAAAGGGATTAAAGTTTATAGACCAAACTGCCCAAAGGTAAAGATTCACAAGTTTATTTCATTTTATATGTGACAAAAAAAGAGAATCTGTCTTTGTTTGTGAGCTGGATTTGGTAGTTCAAGATTGATGGCAGTTGATGTATCGTTTCACAAAAGAAATTGATGCTGTTTCAAGGGACCTTCTTCAGCCTTCAAGGCTCTAAAATCAAAGTGCAGTATTTATATTCTTTTAGCTTATAACAGTCATAAAAATCACATTGAATATATTGTCGACTTGCTCATCTGCTACTCACATTGCTTTCTTAGTACTGTCTTTGAAAAGACTAGCAAAAGAACATAAACAAATCAGATAATACTGTAAAATGTAAAACACTGCAGCAACACAATTTAGACATGCTTTATATTAACCTATCAATTATTATATTGATATGCTGAGATGAGCTTAGTTAGTCATTCTGATCTCCTCTGTCTCTTTGGATGCTGTCAGATCAAATGTGTCTATTTTTGCATGATAAGATAAAAAAATATATCTTTTTATTTAGAGTTGCAGAATTTATTTTTTACAGTATCAGTATCACATGTCATTTAAGTCATTTATGAGTGAAGTATAGGTGAAAATACTGGTAATAGTGGGGGGATATGTTTAACCCACTGCAGCTCGTAGTGGCAGTGGTCGGCCGTGTTTTTCTGCTACTGTTTGTGTATAAAATGCTTCAATAAACACTATCGTTTAAGATATTTTAACATGAAATGTTTTGCGATAGTTTATTTTTTTTTACCCCAGAATTTACCCCATTCATCTCGTGATTTTAGGCTGTCACATCACTGTTTACTTCATAATGCATGAAGTGTCCATGACTATTTTATCTGAAGGAAGCAGTAACGAACTTTGTGAAACTTTGTGACTGATGTGGGCTGATGAGTCAGTGATGCTCACTCTCGATCGATGACAGTGATACGGACCTGAATTGTGGAGGATTTTCTATCGTTAAGGGCAGCTGTTTTAGTAAGCACTGCTATTCAAGAACGCAGCTCTTAAGTGGTGTTACTGAAATTTTCTTTCAAGTGCATCTAACATTGCTGGACTTGGACAATGAATAAACTTTCCTATCATGTGAGAATGTGATTAAACTCTTCATCAAAGAGAAAGAAAAAAGGAGAAAGTAGGATTTTTAGGATACCTAAGTCTGGGCTACCTAACTGTTTTGTTGTTTATTGCTGCCAGCTGTGAAATCTAAGATTCTTAAATGGTCATATGTAGTTTAAAAGAGCTATTTATGATCTTTAAATTAAAAGTAAAACATATTAAACTTTAGCTGAAACAAGGTTTTGGGTTGGGTTTTCTTTTAGCTATTTTTAGATATCTTAAATGGTTATAGACGATTAACTGCTGCCAGTTATCTGTTGCAGTAAAGATGTTGCTTATGTTGCTCACTTCACCAAGACAATGCCGAGGATTAGTCTTCATGTACTCATGGCAGTATAGTAAAAGGGTTCAGATGCCAAAAAAATTGCTTTGCAGTTAAAAAAGTATGATTAAGAAAGGCTTGAATTGTTGAGCTGCTGAATTTCTGTATCAAGCTAGATGTGGAAAACCTGTGTCTTACAATACGGAAAATGCCACTGTCCCAAATTGTTGGTGGCATCATACTAAAAATGAATATGAATAAATCTCATTTTCAACATTATTAGCTTACATTTGTACTATGGCCAGTTATTATCACTTGTTGTTCATTATTTTTTCATTCTGTTCTTATTTAGGCGTCGATCACATAGGCTAGAGACTGATTGGCAACCCCCTAGTAAATTCCGGTTGCTGGGAAAAATGTGGACATGTTTGTTCAGGTCACACGTTTGGCGTTTCATCAAAACACACACAGTCTTGTCTTTAATCTTTCAATAACATATATTTCAATAATATATATTAAAAATTAAAAACTGAAGATCAAACGTAAGTTTGGATAAACTGAATTTGCAAACACCCTCCCAGTGCGCAGACTGCTACATGGAGGGATTTTAATGAACAGCTGTATTCACCCTACGGAGCTTTACTGTTCTGTTTTTTTTTTTTTTTAAGCCACCGAGCATTAAAGCATCTAGTCTAGCATTAAGTTTGGAGGGGTAGTTTGTAACTGATGACTGATTTTTGTATTTTGGTTGATTTGTCCTGAAATTGCATCTCTGACCTTCTCATTGCTACAATGCCATTTACCTGCTTATCCACACATAATGCACATATTAATCAGGGGTCAGATGTTTGTGTCAGACGTTAGGCGAATGGTGAACCATGTGTCATATGTCAGCTTATATGCCTTTTCACTTCACTGACATATTTAATTAAGTAGGCATGTTGACTAAAAGTGTATTTGGTTTGTTTGTGGAACCAACGTAGAAGATTTTAGCACAGAGATGATATGCAATCACATATGCCGGCCTCACATACTTCAAATGTTTCAATGAACAGATTATTTAAGTATGTTTAAAGTTACTAGCAAAAACCATGCCTGCAGTGGTTGTTTGTTTAGTTCCATCCATCACAGCATAACATTTTTTGATTGAAGCTCTTTAGTAGGGATGCACCAATCTAGCTTTGTCCATTTATGATCTTATATCAGTACTTTGCCTGTTGGAATCTGCTGATAATGACTCCTGATCCAAAATCATAAATTATAGGACACATCAGTTTTGACTTAAAAAGCTTTTTTAAAAATAAATATAATAAACAGGATGATCCAAGAATATAAATGTAGTTAATTGTTGGTATTTATTACAGAAATGATAAATGACAACAGGCCCAGACTAGATACAGTGAAAAATGAGCTTACAAGACACCGATGCCAAATCGTTGTTGTTGTTGTTATCAACTAACAAGCTTCTCTAGCAAGTCTCCAACTGCAAAGACACAGTTACAGATTAATTGAAACATATTAATTAAAATGAAAGATTTTTTTTTTAAAACTTGAATAAAGGCACTGTTGTGTCATTGTTTGATGAGCACTATATGATAACATATTGCAGTGCCCTGAAACTGCCACATCACAAAAAAATGTTGAGCAAAGATTATTTACAATCAACAACGGTTATGTACATGTAATGTATAGTGTCGGTATTTGTTTGGAGGTCTGCTACTACACTTACATATATAATTTGTAAGGATTTGAGTATTATAAAAATCATTTCCAAAAGCTATAAACATGTTCTGGTAGCTAAGGCAGTTCATATAGAAAGAGTCATCCAGGTTGATTAACGTGTCGAGACGTTAAGGTACAGACATGCATACACATGTCTGTACCTTATATGTCTGTACCATACATGTTACCATCATAATAGTAAGGTTTGATATATTTGTATATTGTGTAACCAGACTTGATATATTGTGTAACCAGCTGACATTGTACATCCACACTGAACTGTCTGCCTCATGCTTCTTTTATCGTGATGTAGACTAGAAAGATAATGGAGTTTCATACCTCCTATGGCTCCTCTGAACTCGGGTATTTGTTCATACATGTTTGGCCGACACCCAGCTGCCTTCCTTATTGGAACTTGTTAATCACATTTTAAGTGCACACATAACTATCTGTCTTCTTCCAAAAAGCAAATTTGGAAACCTACAACTCACTTTAGAACAATGTTAAAAAGATTTTTTTATTTGACATTGATGGTATAGTTAATAATAATGCCTTTTAATATGTATCTCTGTCTCATAACAAAGCGTGAAATTCTTCATGTTCATGGATACAAATGTTCTCTTTCTTGTGGCAGTGATCATGTTTAAGTTTAAGTTTTCTAAATAGTAGGAACGCATCACCATGGCAACGAAGAAAATAAGGCTTTGCATTGTTTTTCTAACCATTACGCAGTACTTTTTAATGCCTAACCTTATCCGAGTTGCTTTACATACTGAAAGCTGAGTTGTGTGTAATGTCTAACCCTAATCAAATATGAGAGTGGATTAATGAAAAGCCATGTTTGTACAAAAAAAACAAAAACAATGTGCTAAGAAATTGATGTTTAGGAAGATGAAAAAAAGAAGAAGAAGAAGAATGCTTTATTGTCATTGCACATTGTCACAGTACAAGGCAACGAAATGTGCTCTCTGCATTTAACCCATTCACTCAGTGAAGCAGCTAACAATCCAGCGCCTGGGGAGCAGTGTGTAGAGACGGTACCGTGCTCAAGGGTACCTCAGGGTAGCCGTTGGGTGGATTCAAACCCCTGACCCCCCTCCAGCCAAAAAGTTTGTGTCGAGAAATATAAATCAATTTATTAACGATCATGACTGTTTCACAAAATGCTGTGAGATTGTGTTGCTGTCTGGTGGGCTGGAGCCTACCAGAACCTTCCACAGGGCGAGAGCCAGGCTACACGCTGGACAGATCTCAAGACAACCATTTGCGCTCACATTCACATCTATGGGCAATTTAGAATCACCAACTAACCTAACCCCACACTATAGATACAAAGACATTATATTCTTTCTTTTCACAATATAATTTGTCTGTTTGTCTATGTAGCCTACATCTTGCACTAGAGAAAGGTCAGGGAAACTGGGCAACCCAAACGTACTGAACACCCAATGGAATGCATTTGATACTGTCAGGAAAAATTTGGGGTTGGCACAGGGTGTGCCAGGAGCATGTCAGCCTGATTTAGAGTTCCTCCATTGGGGTACCAGCATTAGTCCCGCTGACAGTTATACACTTATAAGGTCACACATAGTGAACATTAACATCTACACATAAACACACATACTTCCTGCATGAGCAACACATAGAAAATCTGATGCAGCATGACTACACACACATGTGGCAAGTGTACATGTATGTGTACATATGTGTGGACACACTGTCTTATTCAATCAAGCCCCTGGTTTACAAAGCCTTAGTGAGACTGAAGGAGAAGAAAAAAGCACAGGCAGAGGTGTCCTAACATTTCACAACATTCCAGTGAAAGCTCGGGTCTGCAAAGAAGCCAACGATTCATGAAATAATTCAGCACATCACAGTATGAAGTAGCCAAGCGATGGCTCATCTCAGGGGGAGAGAGAGACGGGAGAAAGATGCCACTGTGGACTCATTCAATTAAATTTTATTACCTTTGTATTAATATATATGATTGAAAGTGGATTATGCCTGAGTGCTTTGTATTTGAAAGGATTTGAATTTTTGATACTTTTCTTTGCATGGAAATCTGGATGGTCACATATTCCTAAATTAACACCCTCTCTCACACACACACACACATTACTTCTCACATCTGTCTCTGTTTTAAGGGTTAGGGTTAGCCTACTAACCTCTGTCTAAAACTTCCTGACTTTATATTGTACATGTGTGTCTTGTCTCCCTTCACAGTATAGTGAAGGGAGACAAAACAGAAAATAGTTGTCATTATTTTCTGGTGTGCTTTTTAGTTGTGCATCCACACTATGTATATGTAATATAAGCTACTACTGTACTTTCTGTATTTAATCACAGACTTTGCAACTAAACAATGCAACACATCTCTGCTTTCATACAGTGATAAATGACATGACAGCACCCCCATTATTACTTCCTAATCAACCCCTTTTGGTTCATATGCACATGTGTGTGTGTGCGTGTGTGATTGTGTGTGTGTAAAGTAGTGAGTGTACCTTGAGGTGGAAATCACGGCAGGCATTATTTCATGAATTTCATTAGTGAGGTGAAAATAATTTCCGTGCCAGCAAGTATTGTAATTCAGCTATTGTTGTTAATCCAAATTTAATATGTTGAAAATGATTAGAGGGAGATGAGTGAAGTGCTTATGCTGCTGCTACATTTCTGTGATGAGATCTCTTTGCCTCTTATGAATGATTTTCTTTTTCTTTCCTCTTTTTCTGTTTTTCTCTCAGAGCAAAGACTTTTTACAACCACTCCCTAACCTCCTCCGTATCAAAAGTGAACACAAGCCACTGTCATCTTCTTTGAGCTTTCTAAATTGTGATCATAGTGAATAATTCAATAATATTGATGTCCTTGTTTTGAAGAACCACAATAGTTTAAATTCATGCATATGAGATCACTGTTTGATGTTGCTATTTAGAATTTTGTGGCTCACTTGAAAGCTGGTTCACTTGACAGTTTCCACATTCACAGGAACTGATTTATTCATCCATTGTCACTGTATATGAACAATGACCACATAATCAATACCTAATTTTCCTTTCTATTGTTTTTTTTTTTAAGAAAAACACAAAATGCAGACTTTAGAAATTGTGTCATTTTTTCAGACTTCTCCTCAAAGTCTGAAGATCTGCCAAGGATACTGTCGAGCTTTATTTTTCTCTCTTTGGGCCGCAGATACTCATGGTGTGCATTTTGACTGCAGGAGGGGACAGTGAAAGTCATGAAAGGAACACAACTGACTTAAACTTGTGACAAGAAGTGTGATGGCCTATAGAGCAAATGTCAGACACAAAGCCACAGAGCTGTGAGAAATAGCCACACACAGAAACGGTTGTTTATTCAGTACATTACATAGCAGCTTTTCACTAATTCAGCATGTTATTCTCCAGATAAAGATTCTGATAGCTATGCCAATATGGAACATGTGTGAGTTCCTCGTTTGTCACAGTTATCATCAGAATTTGAGTTGGGCAGTATGTAAATTTTGCAACCTGCTATTTTCAGTCCAGCAACCACCAACTGCCAATATATCCATAGAGCTAAATACTGAAGGGGGCAGACCACTAAAAGTAATAAAATGGCAAAAATGATAACAAAAGCTAAAAAAAAAACAAGTCTAGCTACTCTCTCTGTCCTTGATATTTCTTTAGCTTCTCGTGTTCCTTCTTCCTGATGTTAGCCATCACCAGTTTGTCCATCTGTATCTGGATTACCACAGGATCTTAGTTTGGTCATTCTCAACCACCCTTGGGGGCAAATCCTCTTTTTGACCTTGGGATTTCAAGGCCTTACTCAGCACAGATGTCCCTGCATACTATTCCAGCCACTTGGTTGTAGCGTTCCATGTATGTCCTGCCTGCTAGCATATTGCACCCTGCTGTTATGTGCTGGATTGCCTAAGGTTCATCTTTCCATAGTCTGGACCTGGGGTGTCATGGTCCCCGAGTCTCTTGTGCTGACCTGCCTTTTTCTGTTGTTTTTCTTTGTTGTTTCGTTGTTGTTTTTCTCCCTTAGTGAGTGTGTGTGGGCATATTGCGTTTACCATCTGTGTTTAATTCAATTTAAATTCAATTCAGTTTTAACTATACAGTGCCAAATTACAATAACAGTTGCCCAAAGATGTTTTATATTGTAAGGCAGACCCTACAATAACACATACAAAGAGAAATCCAACAATCATAAGATCCCCTATGAGCAAGCATTTTGGCGATAGTGGGAAGGAAAAACTCCCTTTTAACAGGAAGAAACCTCTGGCAGAACCAGGCTCAGGCAGGGGCAGATATGTGTCATGACCGGTTGGGGGGTGAGTGGAAGAATACAGGACAACAGACACGCCGTGGAAGAGAGCCGGAGATTAATAATAACTAATGAGTAAGTGCAGAGTGGCGTATAAATACATAAGAAGAAACATTCAGTGCATTATTGGAAGCTCCCAGGAACCCAGGGCTATTGCAGTGTAAGTAAGGGAGGGTACTTGATTAGCTCATCCAGCCCTAGCTATAAGATAATGTTAGCGGTGTTAGAATGTGTGGGTTTTTTGTTTTTGTGTCCCCCCCCTTTCGGGCATCTAGTAGGCCCAGTCTTTTCTATCCAGGACACCTCTTACTGTTATGACAGGAAGTGAAATGAAGACGGACACACTCATACACACGCACACTTAGTCTTAATCAGAAATTCCCACCTCCCTGCTTTAACACCTGCTTCACTTTTTCTCTTATCTCACTCTTTGTTCAGAAAGTAGTTCTGTGTGACTAACTACCATCATTAGCCTCTACAGTCAAACATGCCTGTACTTTTCAGGAACTCTAGGCTGTTTCCCTCCTTTTCAGGGCATACCATCTGAGCATCGTGTTCTCATGGGTTGCTTTTGTGAAAGTTGCAAGGTCATCTAGTAACAGAAATTCCCTGTGTTCCTGTTTTCAGTCTGTTTATTCAATAACAAAGTGTATGCTCCTTTCTGAATAATCAGAAATGAATCCAAACTGATTTCCAAGTTGATGGAAACTGTTTTTATGGACAGCTTCTCTGGTTTTTAGGTGGCATAAGCTGGTTTCTGTTTTGTTTTTGTTTGTTTTTTTTCCCAGGTAACCAAGAGTTATGTGGCGAGAGTGTGATACATAGGTAGGGGACTGATGAAGCAAGATGGGAAGTGAAAAGTAGTTGGAGTCATGTATTACGAGCCCTGAACAATTAATTACAGGGATATACCACTGACATTATTGGGCTCTAAAACGAACTGCCAAGTTAGGGAAAGAAAACAGCCCAGACAACTAAAGCTCTGGAGTCTGTTGTGTGAAATTAAAGGATATGATGGTGTTAGGGTTGCCTGAGAACTGATTCCAGCTTGTAAAATGATCATATAGAATGTGAAACTGCTAACCCTGTTCCAGTAACTGAAACAGAAGGCAGCTGTTCAGGTAATCTACAAAAGTCAAAGGTCCATGAACAGTGTTTGGTACTGGTGTGTGAAGAATGCATGCAAGCAGAGGTTGCTAAAACAATGTGCTACTTGTAACCTGGAGGTGGTAACAGAAACCATCCGAGGTTACAGAGTTAAATACAGGGAAGCAGCTCTATGGAGGACTGTAAAGGCAAATCATTCAGCAATTTAAGAAAAGCATCTCTCAATGCAAAGGACACAGGAATTCACAGTCTATGGTAAACTATATTAAAAGATTAATTAATTAGTACAAATCAATATTGTCTGTATGGACGGCAATTTTCAAATAAAAAAGTGAACATGTAAAACTGTGGTGTTAGGCGATGCGGTTTTAAAATATTTGGCTACACCTGACTTTTGTGCTTAGGCGCACCAGTGCAATCGTGGCAAAAGGTTAGTCTAGAGCGCTGGTCTAATAAGTGTACTGTTTAGCTGTTAAGATGGAATAAGACAAGAGGAGAACATTCCTGTAGTCTGTATAATAGGAAAATAATTCTGTTAATCATTACCAGGTCACTATTACACATTATATAGGCAAGTGCTTATCTAAGTCAAAAACACAGGAGTTGGAGAAAAATATCATATAAATATTTTTTTCATTTTTTCATTATAAAGTCCTTCCTTATTTCAGCATGGCAGTGCTGTTTTATGACAGCATGGCTAATATTAAGAGTTGGAGTGGCACATTGGCGTGCCAGCAATCCAGACTGTACACCTGAAAAGTATTGCTGACAGCAAAGCCATATTACCATGTATTTAAAAAGAAAAAGTCACAACAAACAAAGGCACATCTCTTATATATTTTACAAAAGGAACAAACAAGTTACATCTCATATTTGAAACACATAACATATTCATAATTTATATAGTATTTATATTGCAAAATGCCTTTCAAAACCTCAGTTAAAAGCTAGAATTAAATGCACACACAAATACCAAAACAGTTTTTTCTTTTTTTTTTCCTCTTATAAAGATCTTGTTAAATTAACATTGTGTGTTTTGGTGCGTCGGTACCCTGGAACAATCTGAATGCAGCGCTGATGACCTTGATGCCTTGGCAACACTGCGCTCAAAATTTTGTAGCAGTAATGCGCATTTAATTGAATTTGCAGCTCCAGTCTTAACTTGCAAGAGATGAAGACAAATTACAGCAGAGGAGAGAAAGGAAGAAGTGAGAGAGACAGATAAAAAAGATGGATGGAATGCAGGAGTGAATGAGAGCGAGGTTATTTTGCTCCCAATTAATGAGAGCAGAGAACCCACAAGAGTCATTTTTATTCCTTTTTAATTGAGTTTAGTTATTTCAAGCAGGTAACATATTCGTCATATTTGTCATTTCATTTGGGAGTCGTTAAAGGAGGTGGTGAAGAAGGAAGGCAGAGAGACGAGATGCTTACAGATCTTGAGGTGTACTTGGAGCTCTCTCCTGCAGCTCATTTTTTCTCAGCAGGTGATGGCAGGCTTTCACAAGGTCACACCATTACCTCCTTCTGTCTATCATTCTCTCCCCACTTATGTTCTCTTATGGACCCTCACAAACCATCTTCACGTTTCTATTTTTTATTTTTTTTATTTTGTCATTAGTTTAACAGTTCACATTGTGGGGCAGTGGGTTCTTGCTATATGAGTATGTAGTCTGTGTGTGACAGTGTCTTTCCACTGTATGCTCTGGAAAGGCATCCACGTATGTATCATGTCCTGGTTGTGTCTAGAAATGACTGATCATAAATTTCCTTGGCTCCAAAAAGCCTGGTCCAGTATTTCAGTGAAGTAGCACTAAATAAAAGTGTTGTATGATTTATGTTATTTACAGAAATAACAGCCTTTAAAGTGACTGCACAGTGATTTCTGTTTAACAAAATTAGCATTGCTACTGTGCTGTCAGTTTCTAAAAACACAAGGCTGTCATGTTGCTACATGGCCAACTCATGTAATTTTAAAGCAATGATTTAAAGGCTTTATACATAATTCACTGTAATCTCATTCAGAAGAAGACTGCGAATCTCATTAGCACCTCATTAGGACTTTCATGGCGAGAGAGAGTGAGAGAGACGGATGGGGAAGGAGAAAAACGACTGGGAGAGACATGGAAAAGAGTCAAGCCCAGTTCAGGGCTGAATTAAATTAAGTGAGATTTAAGGGTTGTTTTGTTTTTTACTCATTCTAAATGAGTTCTTATTAGAAAAACTAGAAACATTTTTAATGGAAATTTTGATTAATAAGGTTACATCTTTACAATGTCAGGCCTTAAAAAAATTCTTTGCTTGTACTTGCATTTTTTGTTGTGACAGATTACAAAAATAGGGCGGCACGGTGGTTAGCACTGTTGCCTCACAGCAAGGAGGTCCTGAGTTCAATTCCACCATCATCCTGGGGTCTTTCTGTGTGGAGTTTGCATGTTCTCTCCTTGTTTGTGTGGGTTCTCTCCAGATACTCTGGCTTCCTCCCACAGTGAACTTTGTGGGGTTAGGTTAACTGGAAACTCTAAATTGCCCATACGTGTGAATGGTTGTCTCTGTTTATGTGTTAGCCCTGCGACAGACTGGCAGCCTGTCCAGGGTGTACCCTACCTCTCGCCCTAAGACAGCACCTCCTGAGAAGCGGATGGATGGATTACAAAAATTTTGAATTTGTGAAAACCTAAAGTTAATATCCTTCATTTTCTACTCTTTAGACCCTTAGGAATAAAATATAATTATAAAGCTAAATAAATATAAATCAGTGGAGCATGCCAGGGTTAATTTTGACACCTTTTGTTTGAGCATTTTGAGCACATTGTGTGAACATTAGTTTCAGCCAAATCTAAATTGGTTAGTAATTGTCTTTTTGTTATGCTTAGACAATTTTGCTGTTTTAAAAACTTTCATTTGGTCTTTTGTGTGTTTTCAGACTACATCTACATCTTTTGTCCTCTTTCTCGTCTCTATTTGTTGAAAAAGACCTGAAATTAGACGTGTCTTTCCTCTTGTTGGGTTACAGGTTAATTTTTTTCACCTGAGTGTAACCTGATGATACTTTTTTTTTTTTTTTTAATTAACAAATTTATTTTTGAAGATTC